>VYXD01010098.1:161182-299297 GCA_013397195.1 Hylia prasina | reverse complement strand
ATTGAAAAGCCCTGTTGGGAAAAAAAGTCCTAAGGCAGCAGAAGATAGTGGCAACAGGGAACTGAGCTGATAGAAGAACTCAGTTATTCATGGTGGAGCATCACACTGTGTGCAGGGGGTGAGGTGAAGCAAGTTCCCTCTCCAAAGGGAAGCTGGAGAATAAAGCAGAGCAGCAGCTGGAGAAGTTTTTTGGTAGAGCTGTCTTTGGGATGATTCTTTGGTGTCTGCCCCTTTTTTCCTGTGCCCCTTGAATGCAGCCTCTGACCTAACCAGGCACTTATTTGGAAAATGATCATTTCTTTCATCTTTTTCTCCCTCCTCACACTTTTTCCAGCAGGAAGTATTGACTTCTTCCAAAATACACAAGGAGAAGCCACAGTTTTTTCAACCAAGTGCAGCATTTTTGTGGAGAGAGAAAAATGGAGCAGACTCAAGTCCAGCTTCCTCACAGAAAGTTTTGCTAAAAAATGGGGGTGACTTATATTCATAGTGAGAAATGAAGGCTCTTATACTGAGCTGTAATTAGCTACTGGTATCTAATTCTGGTCACAAATCTCTGATTGTGATGGAAATTTTCACTAAGCAAGGGACAGTGACATGTGGACTCCTTGTTCTGACCCTACTTTTCAAAGTGAGCTCTGACATTGGCTGTCACCTGCCAAAATATTTCAGAGGAAATATTCCTTTTTTACCCCTAAAATGAAGACAGCTGCTGCCTCTCACTTTAGCACGGATTTAGGTTTGTTTTGTTCATAGTTAGCTTTAACCAGAATGAACAGTTCTGTCTAGTTCTGCTGCATCTCATCCTGGCTCTGGTTTCCAATTTTTAATGTGTGCCCTCGTCCCAAAGGCCAGTCTGTGCTTACCCATGGAAAATTATTTTTCTTTCCACTTTCAAGTCCCTATGTCTAGCATGCATGAGGCCTTTTTATATTCATTCCAGAGTCCTTGTGAATCTTGGGAACTGTGGAAACCTTTGAGCATGTGAAGCCTGTGGCTGGATCTTGTCCCAACACAGAGATGTGATGGAGAGACAAAAATCTCTTTTCGGGTCAGTGGTTTCAATGGGAGTGGGAGCAACACAAATGCAGCAGAAATCACAATTAATGATTCTTTAATAACTCAAAGGGAGGGCTTGATTTCTGCCTCTGCATTATGAGAAATTATGAGGAATATTTCAGTGTGAAAACTGCCTTGGAGTCTGGGAGTTTTTGGTCCTAGGGGGGCAATGGGAGCGTTCAGCTCTGCACAAATGCTGTTGGAAAATCCACAGGACAAATGCAGCTATTTCACAAATCATTTCCCAATTTTTATATTTTTCCTCATTTCTGCCTGATTAAGATTTTCTCCAAAATGTGAAAATTGCCGTTGATTTTTTTCCAGCTGGAGATGGTAAATCACTTATTTGAAGCTGGACTGCCTTGCTTGCCTATTCCAGCAGTTTGTCTTTTAAGGAGTTGCCGTGATCCTTATCTTATTCCAACCACCCTGGCTCAGTGCCATATCCACCTCGTGGGAATCGAGGAATTCCCTGCTTGTGTCTGCTGCAGCTCGCTGGGATTTTCTGAAAAGTGGAAGCCTGGAGAGATCAATCCTGGAACTTTCAATGGCAACAGAGGGGTCGGAATTCCTTTGGTGCTACAGTCTCACCTGAGCTTGGCATCACCTCTTGGGGGCCAGGATTAATTTGTGCCAAGTCACTTGGATCAGAGGAGAAGGGAATGAGGGTCTAACAGCACCCAGTGCTCAGCTCAGCACGTGTGGGGGTTCTTTAGATGTCTGTGCAATGTCATACTGAAGTAAAGGGCATTCACGTAACACGCAGGCACTTTCAGTGCCACAAGCTCTTCAGAGGGTCACAGCAGTGCAGCTGCTGCCTGGAGTCTTTCTCAAAGGCTCTGGAGTCTGGCAGTGATGCTCCTGTGCTGCCACAGTCCCTGGTGGCCTCAGCTGGCCTCTCCTGTGTCTCTTTTATCACAGCTTCCAGCAATGCGTGTGCTTCACTTCATCTTTCACACAGCATTGATTTCAGAGGGGTGTTTCTTATTTCAGACCTCTCCCTTACTGTGTGATAAGGAAACCTATTTTTTTATTTTTTGTTTACAAGATTATGTAGCCTACATTCTTTGGAGGGTAATTTCACTAATTCTCCTTCGGTACGCTGACAGCACAATTATCACCTCACTTGACAGCTGTTCCCTTGAATTTTAAACATCCAAAACACATCCAAGGGCACTGGAGGAATTCAGTGGTACTGCTCTCTTGTTGCTAAGAAGTGTTGAGATTTTTTTGGTAGGGAAAAGGATTCCTGCAGTCCCAGGGAAGATGCAGATGGCAGCGCTCTGATGAGAAGGGATTTGGGAAATATTATCAAATTTAAAAATGAAAACTACAAGCAGCAAATTACCCAAAAGAGCAACTAGGAGCAAAGGAGATCAAACAGAAAAATAAGGAATACTCTGCTTTCACTTTCCTTCACAGGTCCTGCCATGCACTGGCCGTTCCCAGTGTGGTGTGGGAAAGGAGTTGAAGTATGATCAGACCCTGTGGGTGATCATACAGCTGTTCCCAGTGACACTGGTGCCTGTTGGACTTGGACCCCACAGCAAATGTTTGACATCAAAACAGCAACATGAGCGAGGAACTAATCAGTTGGAGATTCAGAAACTTGATTTTTTGACAACCCAAACTCAAATGTGGTATTTTGGAGATATTGGTGTTTTAACCGTGTGCATTCATGGGATGGGGCTGAATCCCTGCCAGCAGGCAGAAAACAAGGGGTGAGACTTCAGCATCTCCAAAGAGTTGTTTCTCTTTTCTTATCCTTTTTCCTAAGATCCTTAGTTTGTTCAGCAAAATGGGGGGGAAAAGGGTCAAAACTTTCAGAAGGAGCCGCAGACACAAATGTCATTATGCTTTATTCATTTGGGTGTGCCTGAGATGGGAAACATTGAAGACCCTTAACCTCAGGATGTTTTTACAAATCAAACTGATTCAATCAACCATGTGAGTATTTACAAGTAAAAAGCACTGGGAATCACTAAACAGGTATAAAAAACTGGATGCCTTATCATGAATTGTGCCTCATCATTTTTAATGCAGAAAGCATCAATCTTTCCTCCCTGAAGGCCAAGATGCTTTGCCAGAGCTTCAGGGGGAAAAGGTTGGGATCTCTTGTGTTTCCCATTCTGCATGGAAGAGTCTTTTTGTGGTACCTGTAGCATCTTCTGTATTAACTGATGAAACACGAGATAAGGGAACAAATGTTAATGAGATAATTTCATTTAATGCAGGCCTGAGGTCTGCCTCCCTGTTGCCTTGGAGACAACACAGTCCTTTTCTGGAAGAATGTGAATGGGATTTGCCTGAAAAAGTGCACTTGAGTTTGTTCTGCACCTTTCCAGCAGCTCGTGCAGCTTCTGGTTTAGGATCGGAGCAGGGGCTTTCCCTGTTCTTCCCACATCATAAATATGGACATGTTTGCCAATAACTGAGTTTTCTGCTCATGTTTGACTAAAACCTGAGGCAAAAAAAGCTCAGATTTATGGTATCCACTTAGTAGCAGAGATGGTTTAACTTGAAAAAGCATTTTTACTAACACTAGTTGCAGATAGGTGCTTAGGACAGAGCCCACCTGGGAGCAGAGCCCTCGTACCAAAATCCACATTGTGCCCCTGAACAGGCTGGTGGGATCCTGCAGCCCTCCCTGGGAGGGTCAGCAGCTGCAGTGATTAACATTTGAGCAGAGGGAATTCTGGTTGGTGGGTGTTGCTGTGAGAAGGATCACTCTGATGACAGACTCTGGCTTTTTGTGCATTCCGTTGTTGCACTCCTGCAGAACGCGCTGCTGGGCAGCCTGAGGACTCAAGGACTAGAAAGGATTCATTCATGTGAGCTTTCTAACCAGCATCCACCAAAATTGGCAGCAGTTTCCCATCATTACCTACAATTAATATAATTTGTTCCTCGTCCCCATTGCCAAGGAATGAACTGATCAGCCCTTCCCATTGCCAGTCGCTTCTTTGAGTGCCCCCCTTCCTGATCAAGTGAAACTGCCAAGACCCAGCACCTTCCCTCTTGATTTAATGGCTTTATTTTTGAATCTTTGTCCCAGCTTTACCTTTTGCTGTCCAGTACAGCTGCAGTTTCCCCAGGTTTCCTCCTCTGAGGAGGTTTTTGTCCTCTTCTACTGTAGATGATGTTGTAGATGGAAGGTTTCCATTTCCCCTCTGTGCTCCAGCTCCCTCCCAGCAGCAAGTCTGCTGTTCCCAGCCCCCCAGCAGCAGGTAGGAGCAGTTTCCTAATGATGGGCACTAATATCTTTCCCGTTGGAGCACAATCTCTTTTGTAATATTATGAACTACGGTGATTGTTCAGGCCTGTGTTTGCCATTGTACACGTTGTACTTATTGTGCTTTCAGTCTGTGCAATCAGCAGGACATGGGAAGGATTCTTTGGCACCTTTGCTTGGTGATTAGTATTTGTATAGCACTTGAAAGCTTAAAATGCTTTAAGAGGGATAAGTAGTATTATTAATAATGACATGCTTTACTATACAGAATGGAGTTTATGCATATTTGTGGTGATAATCCCCAGTCTTCTCTTTATCAAACATTGCTGTCTTTCTGATCTGCTTCCAGCTTATCTTCCTCACACCTGTCAAAGCACTCTTCAAACAGCTTTTCTTCTTCCTCTGATTAAAGGCACACACAAAACCAGATTCCTCTTAACACAGAATTCAGCCTTCAGGTTTCAGTGACCATGCCCAGATGTGGTGGTCTCTAAGCCACGTTCAGAGACTTTGATCTAATCAGGTTTCCACTAATCTCTCTGTCTATTGCTGACCTAAGATCTGCCATTCATTAAAACCCATTTTGTTTTCAGCAGCACTGGGGTTTGATCTTCCTGGAGGAGTGCTTTCCTGAGTCCAGGTAATGTTTCATCTGTGCCTTTTACAAACCAGTTTCTTTTTCTGTCACTCCCTGTAGCTCCTTGTTGGAAAATCAGCTTTGTGGCTGAGGAGGAAATTAATAGAGACACAGAAAACATTTTTCTTAATGGCTGAGGCAGACTTAAGGCAGAGTTTTTCACCTTCTATCTCAAGCTGAAAAAGCTGGAGAATTTTGTGTGTATTTCTCTGCTTGAATTTTGAGGAGGTTAGGGCAGGAAGGATGTCTGGAAAAGATGAGTTTTAATGGAGATGGAGGAGTCTGTGCTTTTTAAGTGACCACTGTTCTCCTTTGGCAGGGCCCCTTTCATCCCAAAAATAGCTCCATGCTCAGCAGCACGTTGGCATCAGCAACCTTCAAAGTCTTTTAAAATGTACAGGAGCCAACAGAGGTTCATTGCCAGCAGCTGACCTTGGGTGTTTGTGTAGAACCTGCTCAGGTTTCCAGCCTGGTAGCAAAATATTGGTGTAATCACAACCCTTCTGCTGCTTTGCCAGGAGACAAGAAAGAGGACAGCATTTCCTGGAGAAAGGGAGGCACAAAAAGTCTAACCTGGGTGATGTGGCATCTGTGTGGGGTTGTTCAGAGGAAGGGTTAATTCACAAAGAGCTGAGCAGAAACTAAATTACTTACTAAATTACTTGGGTCTTCCTCCTGCAGCCTGGGTCACCCTGTGCTCCAGACCCCCAATTTTCATGGAGCAGAGCCCTGAGCACGTGGCCTGGGGAGCAGAATGGAGATGTCAGGGTTAAATCAGAAACCAGAGCCATCAGTCCTTGTTGTGGGGTGCAGATTCTACTTCTAGGCACATTTACTTCTCTAAGTGCCCATTTTATAAATATTTTGCCCTGATGGATGGAGTTGTTGAGCATTTCTTTTTCTTCTGTACTCAAATGGATACTGAGGATGTTCAGGTCTTACAGAAATTGATTGCCTCCAGCTGATTATCCAAAATGACTTTTCAAACCCTGTGCCTCCCATTCTGACTGGGGTGAATCCACCTGGCCTAGAGCTCTGAAACAAAGAAAAGACTTTTCCCTCCTATAGACATGAGATTTTTTTCTATATAATCTCCTTTTTTGACCTGATTCTCTAAGAACTTGCAGGATTCAGTACAGCAGAGGCCCCAGAAATGTGAGAATACCTAGTGGAGTGTGCTGCAGGGGAGATTCAGGCCTTCAGAGAAAATTAATTTTTTATTTTTAGAACTATGTGATCACCAAAATCAAATTATCAAAGCCTTGCCAATAAGAAAACCAGCAATATTGGGTTGATGCTTCTCTTTCAATTACCTGCAGCATTTTCAGAGACTTGAGAGTAAACAGCAATTCAAGCTGCCTCCTGCTCAGAGGCTTTAATTAACTCTAATGATAATTGCAGAGCATGTGTTGCCATTTTGGGCAGCAATTACACAGCTTATGTGGGGATTCTTGTGTGGGTGAAAAGTGGTTGGGGAAAAAGCCCCTGGTATCTGAATATATATTTACACACTTGTTGCTAAACTTGGATTTTATTGGAGAGAGGAACCTGCTTTTAGCTCTGAGAGCACAGAACATCACGAGGTCCTCCTGCTGTGCTCACTCAGGCCAGACAGAGCCTGGTTTGGAGTTTGGTTTGATTCTAAAAAAGCAGAACTCATCTCTCTGTTCAGCATTTCAAGAATCTTTTGGAATGGGGACGCAAAGATTGATTTTTCCTCAACACACGAGCCTGGAACGGATCCATGTTGTTGCAAGGAGCACAGACTATTTCCAAGAGCACAAGCTAATAAAGGTTGGCCCCTGTGGGGATTTAGGCTCCGAGATTCCTCCAGCTGTCCTGAAAAGCCCAGCTGAAATGGAGCTGGTTTTGGGAGCACAAACAGCCTCATTCTGTGGATGTTCTCACATAGGCCTGCCTTCATTAGTTCTGGAAGTTTTCTTGGATGTTTAGTGAACAAACATCACTCCACTGACAACCAATCTCAAGTGACCTTAGAAGATTTCTTTAAATGTACCTTTCTTCTGCCTTCCCCTCTGACTCCATCGGAATTAAAATAATTCAAGGCTCGTGGTGCGGAAATTTCACCCTAAAAATGGAATTCCTGCTCCTTGGGGTTCCTGCTCTCTCTGTTGCAGGGAACTTCTCGCAAGTCTCCTGCTCAAAAAAATCCCTTCTTAAAAATGGAGCATTTCAGTTTTATTTCAAGAGGTTGGAAATGGTTCCTCATTTCTCAGTGGGAAAACTTGCTCAGAGTTCATTTTCCTTTTGTGGTTTGTTTTTTGTTATTTTTTTTCCCTGAACACATTTGATAGGTTTTCTTTGAGTGCTCTGTTTTTGTAACACAGAATGTGAAATCATCTCTAAATATTGTAGCCTGCATTTATCAGCAATCAAAAGCATAAAAAAGAAGATGAAAGCTGGATTCTTCTGCTTTTGACTAGAAGAGGTTGAAAAAGAGCTTCTGCCATGGAGACACAAAAGAACCCTCCTCATATAGGCTGTTGTGAAGGCAAAAACATGGACATTTTGAAAACTAAGCTAATGGCCTTATTTCAAAAGTCAAAGCCACGCAGCCAAAACATTTCTGGGGTTTTTTTTCTGCTTCCTGATGTTAGAAACCATACCAGATGGGCAGCATTTTTGACAGGTAAATTTCAGGAAGTGCTTTGCTCCAAAGGATCAAATGGGATTGTTGCATTAATTATTCCTAAACCCTGAGTGGGACTTATTGCTTGGAAAGCATGAAAACAAAGAAACAACAAAAAAAAGAGATAATATTTTAAAAACTTTTTAGACGTTCTGTATTTGGTAGAAATACTTCATTAACCTGCAGAGATGATGAGCTGATTTATTAAATCTTTTCACATCTATGCTGTGTCTTGGTCTTAGAATAAAGCTGATGCAAGCTGAGGGTAGAATGTTTTTTATTTAACTCATATCTCCCTTTTCAGTTTAGCCTTATTCCTTCAGCCTTAGGACTCTTGCACAGGTGACTTCTGCTTGAACTATGAGTATCACTTGATCTGATCCCCTTTGGGGACATCCTGATGAGTTTTTACAACAATTTGGGTGTGAGATGAAGGAGAATCAAATAGAGCAAACTCTGAACCAATTACCATGCTGCCACAGTTCTCATTTTTGTCATTTCAAGCTCAAAGGGAGATAAGGACCCTTTTGGACACAGATTGCAGTTGCTGGGTGTCATTATAAATACATTTCTTGGTGACTATTTGATGCTGAGGCTTGAAAGGTTGCTGAGTCCTATTCTGCATCGACTTCAATCAGGCACCACTTGTCCAATAAAAGGCCTGGAAATTATTCTGAGAGCATTTTCCCACCACGTGGTGCCTGCTGAGTATGTCCATGTGTACTTTGGGCATTGTCCATTCAAGAGGAAACCCCCACACTCAAAGCTGTGCTTTGTCACCTCCAGTTATGAGGTGAATCCAACAGTGCTGATTTCTCTAGAATTTTGGGAGGCAGCTCTTGCCTCTTACCATGACATAAAATCATATCTAATCATGAAGAAGAAGGCCAGACTTGAAAGATAAAATTAGCTTTTTAAGTCCTGCTGGTGGTGCTGACATGGAAGAGTGCTTTGAGCAGTGTGCTTTAAAGTAGCACAGCAAGGTGAGTGTATCCCAAGGTTATAATAAATGTGGGAACTTTGTAATTATCCCTGGCTATTGTATGGTAATTAGAAGTGCAGACTTGCAAACGACTGTGCCACTGCTGTGCTACAGCTATTTTTTTCCTCTCTGCAGCTCTGCCAGGAAAAGACCATTAATTAAAGCTTCAATGCTCCAGTGACCCTCCACCCCAGAGTCAGAAGTTGTATTTTCTTCTCCCTCTTTCCTTCTTTACTCATGTTCCAGAGTTTAGTTCTTTTCAGGACTGTACAATTTTCACCTTGGAGTAGTTCAGACTCCAGCAAGTCCTCGAAGCTTTTGTGTCCCCACAAGATGGTCTTTCAGGAAAAGTCCCTGTCCACGTGTCCTGCTGATCTTTAGAGGTAAAATGTTTCCACTGCAGTCTTTTTTCACTGTGAAAGAACTGGGTAAAACTTGTGAGCATCAGTGGAGCCACTATATTCGTTGTTTTTGTCAATTCTGTCATGATGAGCCTGGGACATGATGGTGGATGTTGGAGGTGTGTTCTGGATCGTGTTGCAGTGAGAAGGATTTAACTTTGGGGGCTTTTTTTACATCAAGTCTGAAACAAATCTGTTTTTCCTGGTTTTTTAGGGCGGTGGTCTTACCAAACAATGCGTTAAAACAACGTGATGAAGTTTATCAGCAAAGAAAAAATAAGGAGGAATTGTATTTCTAGTCATAAAGCAATTGATTTCATTACATCTTTTTCCTTCTTTGTTTGTCTCAGGCTTTATCTCCATCCCCAGATCTGTTTCCATGGCCTCAGGCAGGGTGCAATATATCCATACCTATAACATTTTCTGTTGTTTGGTATTTTTTGTTGGTGCAATTAAATCCTCTTTGGGTTAAGAGAATATGTGTTTGCCCAGGAAAACTGGATGCATAGCAGCACAATAAATTTCCCAGAACAAGGTCCTGTGCTTGTGACATTAAAAAAAAGTAGACTGTGAAAGAAATGAAGGGAAAGAGATTGGATGGGAGTCAATCAGGGAACCTTTATTGTCAGCTGTTGATGAGCATAGGAGGAGGATGTTGTCAGATCTCCCTATAAATCCGTGAATGGGTATAAATTGTCACTTCTGGTGCTAATGGTGAGGTATGGGCACATTCAGAGCTGGAGGCGACAGTTTAACTGAGATAGTTTTGGGAAGAGGAGCCTGGGGTGTGCAGGTGGGTGCTGGGGCTGCCCTGCCCTGTCCTTGCTCCTGGGTCTTTGAGGGTGTTAATTGATGCTTCTGTCAGAGCTGGCAACCAGGATAAACTGGGGCTTCTTTTACTCAGCCTGGCTGTGCTGGGGTTTATCTGAACTCTTGTTTGTGGTGCACAATGGACTCCCCAGAGCAAGCAATTGACTGCAGCAACAATAAGCAGCTTCTGAGAAATCTCACATCACTGCTCTGTGAGAGGGTTGTGTGATGCTAATTGCTCTGACTCAAGGGCAAAGCAAACTTTAATTTATAAATTCATTATTGTGCTGTAGCCATGGCCTTTATTGGCTTCTCTCAGGTAACTGCACTGCTAGAAGCTCCTCTGATCAGGAACCAAATTATTTATTAGCAGCAAGTCAAAGCCAGTGAAGCATTAACTCTGCACATATTAGTAGTGGAATAATTAATCCAAGCTCCAAAATACTAATTTATTGGTACAGTGTCCTGTAACAGCAGTAATGGAGGCAGCTGTGGGGGCAGAGAGAAACAGATGGGAGGCACATCTGGAAATAGGAATTACTGCCCTTAGGCAGGACTTTCCTGTCCTGTTGTGAACAGAGACCCATCCCCATTTAGAGGATGAGATGTTTGAGGGCTGTGAGATTCATCCCTCTTTTCTGGCTCTCTCTTGGACCATGGAAAGGTTCCTGCCCTGGAACACGTGGAGTCCTCCACAACTTGATGAGTGTTTTGAAACAATTGAGGGTTGTCATTGGCAGATGCCCAGAAAAGTTCTTTGGAATTTTAAATAGGATGCAATGAGCTACCTGGGCTATACCAATACAGAAATAAGAACAGCAAAGAAAACTGATTTTTGTTGAGGGCTTAAGGATCTAGGACAAAATTTCCTTCTGAAAAAATTCTGACATGATTTTAGAAGGAATTGCATTTTCTGATGAAATGCACTTTCATGTATTTTTGACTAGAATTTATTTTATAATTATATTCTGTGAAAGTCACATTTAGAGACTCTAATGAGAATTTAGGATCCCATTAGTCGAGCTGATCTAATGACAACGAGACATTTGATACTGATGAGACAGTGGAAAGAAAGCATTTCTTATTAAATACCTCATTTATGTTTTCCAAATGGCAAAAAAACCTTGAGTAAATATTCCCCTGGGTCTCCTTTGAGGAAAATAATTATGGGTTAAGTGCTGGGTGTTGTTATTTGTCCATTCCTTTCTGTGAGCACCAGAGCTCACAGCTTGGCATCACAATTAATGTTGTACATGGAGCACAACACCTGGGACTTCTTCTGTTGTACTTGTGGAGGGGATTTACATGAAAAGCTTTCATACTACAAGAAAAAAAAAGCAGGATACTCATTTTGATTAAGTTTAGATGAACTAGAGACAGGTTTATTGGAAAAGGGGAGTTTTAAAGTTTTTGGGTAACTCCTAATGGGAAATGCAAGGAGCTGCTGAGGCACCAAGGTGACCTGCGGGCCTTCAGTGAGGGGAGGAGATCACACATTAAATGGGGAAAGTGCCACAATCAGGGGCTGAGAATCCTTTTCTTGTCCCAGGAATAAGCAACTGTAATGACAATCAATAAAAACAATTGCAGAGAAAGGACACAGCTGTCTAAGGGTATGGGGGACATGAACCCCAAGATGTGGATAAAATCCAATCTCATTATGTAGGAAAGTGAGGAGTGGCTTAAATGTTCCCCTCTTGGAGCAATTTAGAACTTTTCAGGATCTTTGGAAATTTGCACCCAGAACTAGAGTGCACTCCAGGAGCCACAGTTCAAGCATATTTTGGTTAGAAAACACATTGCAGATGATGCAACTCCCTTTAATAGTGATGGTAATGTCTTGCAGTGGCCTAAGGTCCTTTCCAAAATAAAATCAGAGCCAGCCTGAATCTTGGCTCATCCTTTTCTCACTTTGAACTGTGAACTGCTCTTTGCCCTTTAAACTAGACTTGGTCTGCAAGAAATTATCTGGGGAAATGCTGGCAAGTGCTAACTTTTTCACAGCCATTAATAAATCTGCATTCTAAACAAACAGAAGCAAATTTCCTTTCCTTCTCTAATGAATCCCTAGAGGGAGTTGTGGATTCTGAATATAAATGGGCTTTGCTCAGATTATCTAAAAGTTGTGTTTTGTCCCTCTCCCTGCTCAGCTCAGCAGGGTAAACTCTTTACCTGCTTCCCAAGCTTCTCTATCTTCTCTCTGTGCGAAATTACCAGCCAAGCACAAGATGCTCCAGAGCATTTAAAGCTGAGCAAACAGCCCAGTTAAAACCAGCTGGCAAATGTCTGAGCAGGGACCAGCCCTGCCTGAGGATCCCAGCTGTAAAATCTGGTTGGATTTCACTGTGGGCAGGGGCTTGTCTGATCCTACCAAAGTCATTCAGCCACCTTCAGCTTTTTTCATCCCTGTTTCATCCTCCTCTTGCTGGCTGTGGGGTTTGGGGGTTTTTGTGCTCTCAGAAATGTCTGTGTGTCTTTAGACTTGCTTGTTTTGTGTCTGTGTTCTACTCTATTTTTATGGGCTCTTGAGATGAGTGGAATGGGACTGGGAAAGGACAGATGGCACAGCTCCAGAGGAGGAGTACACTTTGAACTTTATATGTAAGCCCTCTAATTTATACCATGGCTTTGTACATCTTGCTAGCTGTTGCTGTTAATGTAGAGCTGGGAAAAAAAAATCACATAAAAAGAGACCTTGGACTTGAGCAGCAAGTTGGTGTTGCTGAAGGGAAAAGCAGGGAAGTGTTTCATGTGGTGCTTAGAGCCTGCAGCACACAGGGATGTTACAGTGTCAATACGTATGTTATAATGTCAAGGTCTTATGTGCTGCTTTGTGTTTGGGGTTTTTCTGGCAGGTTTTTTTCCCCCCCTTTTTTTAAAAACAACTTTAAGTTGGGCGTCATTAACAGTAAGACAGAAGCTCTGTCCTGAGGTAGATATCATCCCCAGCAGAGCCTTGCCTTCTGCACAGCCTCCTGTGCATTACACCCACACAGAAACCGTGGAAGAACAAGGCATCTTTGAGTTTTGGATTGGATCTCCATTTCCAGAAAAGTCCTCTGGCATCAGGCATTTCATTTGAGAGCTTGAGGTTGCTGGTCAGTGAGAAGTTCAGTAACTCACTTCTGCCATTTTGCTTCCCTTCTGCTCTGAACTCGAGACTGTTCATAACTGGTTACCTCAAACCTCATCAAACTGTTCTAAGAGGAGCTGGCACAGAATCCTGTGTGCAGAAAATCGGGGCAGTTTGAGCAGGCTGGCATCACCTCACATCTGCACAAATGCTGTAAGGAGATGTCCCCAGGCAGAACTGTGTGTGTGTGTGACCCAGTGTGAACAAACACAACCCTCCTGTGCTCCCTGGCCCTGGGGGTGACACCCCAGCCCTGCTCCCAGACCTTTCCCAACCCTCCCTGTGCAGGAGGACATCTGGCAGCTCTGGATCTGTCTCTGCAGTCCCTGCCTGCCACCAGCTCAGCTGCCTGTCTCCAGCTTACTGATTGTCCTTTGTCATTGTCTTTTCCCTAATTCCTTTGGTTATCTCTTGGAATATGTTAAATGAGAAATATGAAGGTGACTTGGCATAATTATTCTCTGGTGAGTGAACAGGGCTCTTCAACACGAACTGAGTGATTATAAACATTAAGTCCAATTAGCAACATGGATAACTGTTCTGTGGAGAAGTAGACTTGTACATTTTCTGAGCTGTGATGGGTTTTCTCCCTTGCAGAGCGCAGTGTGTTTAGTTTTTCTGTATTTGTGCACCTCCTTGGAGGAAAAAGTGCTCATAAATACTGGGAATCATCCCTAGTACTGTAAGTAAAAGGGTGTGTTTTGACTTTTTCAGTCACTAGCCCTGTGAATTGCAACAGGATCTTCAAGGAGGAGTGGGAGAAATACATCAGCCTCCAGGGAAATGAAATGGAAAAAAAAACCCAAAATAATGAGGAATAGAGAAACTTGAAGAAAGCAAAGGCATTAATAATGGAAAGCCCTGGATGGGATGTGTAAGCAGCTGCTTCATGAGTGCAGGAGGCTGAAATTTGCTCCAAAGCAGGTGAGGTCCAGGAAATCCAGAGGAGATGGTCACGTGAACTTTGGCTCAGGAGGTTTTGGGGAAGACACGAAACATGAAGAAGCAGCTTTAGGTGCTGACTTTAGGTGTTGATATAGTGTTACAGTGTTCATGAGCCACCTAGATTTTGGGAATTCCATGGGATCTGAGCTGTATAATCTATGGAATTACTGGGGATCTCTAGGGCCAGGACAGCTGGGGAGTCACCAGGGAAAGCCCCACTGCTTTCAGGACAGAAAGGGACTCCAGCTGAGTTCCTGTGGTGGCAGACTGCAGTGCTTTGCTGGACAGTCTTTTTAATGTAGCATTTAATAACAAACCTCCTCATGCAGCCTCAGAACACAGGGCTTCTCAGGCCCTGAAAATCTCCAAGCCACTTTGCCCCTGATTTGGTTTTATTGGCCCCAGCCATAAAAGCCTGCTGCCTGCTATGAATTGCTGGCTCCTGAAGTGCTTGGCATCTATGGGCAAAAAGCAGCAGACAGGAATAGACTGAAAGATCTGCTCTGTACTTTATTTGCAGTGTTTACCAAGAAATGAGCTATGAAAGTGATGATGTACCTCAGGTGGTGCAGCCTGCTATCGATGCAAAGGATGAGCTGTCAACATCAAATACTGCAAAAAGTATAAATCTCACATGCTGTAAGTCTTTTAGAAGTGAAGGTCTGGAATGGGAAGTGCACAGGGGTCATGTTCTGATAATTTTGCACAAAGCAGATGATTCTGACAGCAAGGGAGGCAAGACAGAGCTGTGATATGGAACTGGTTTGCCTGCCAGGTGTTTGCTACCAAGGAAAATACTCTTTTCCCTGCCAGGCTGCCCCTGCTGAGGACATGGCTCCAGTTACTTGGTCAAACACTCTCCTGCATAGCTGGCTCGTGCCACTTGTGCAGAAAGGAGTGACAAAGTGGTGTGAGCTGTGATGGGTCAGGTCAAGGTGCTGACCATAACTCTAACTAAATAAACTGCTAAACTGAACAGAATGTGTGAAGGGGGGTCCCAAGCTGTGCTTTTGGGAGCTGAACCAACAGACAGCAGGACATCTGGGCAGGGAAATGCCAGCCTCTTAAATGGTCTCTACAAATACGTTCCTAGGGGCAGGGATTTGCAAAAATAAGCCTGGGCTCCAAAGCAAACGAGCTGAGGGTCAGGCTGGGTCTGTGCCCTGCCTGTGGGGAGAGGCAGGAGGAAGGTGCAGGGCTCCTGCCAAAGCCCTCCCTGCTTTCCTTGGGAGGGGTGGAACTGCTGATTGTGTTGCTGCAAGGAAGGGGCTGAATCCTGAGCAGGAGAGGGGCTGTGGGTGTGGAGCAGCTGCTGCGGGCAGGCTGTGCTCCACCATGTGGGCTGTGCAGGCCAAATGCAGCTCCGAGGTGGATGAGCATGGAGAGGTGGTGCTGGTCTGAGGCCACCTCTCTGTGACACGGTTTTTGAGGGTCAGAGGTGTACAAAGGTGAAAGGTGTCTCCAGGGTTGGTGAGGAATGGGTACAAGCTCTCAGCTTTGATGCTGAGAGGAATTCAATGGCAGAATCTCTGTGGTCAGGGCTGTCCTGACTGCGTGGCATTGGCTGACAGCAGTGCTGCAGGGAGCTGCTGCAGAGCTGGAACAGCCTCGTTAAATCTGAGCCACGAGCCCAAGAGGTGCCTGATGAGTCACTCGAAGACAAAAGAAGAGAAAGGCAAGAAGTAGAAAGCAGAAAATGTAGAAAGCAACAGGTGGGTAGAAGATTGAAGCAAAATGTCTAAGAAATGTTCCTTGTCAGCCTCTGTCCCTGTAAGGGATCTTCACTTGGCTTCTTCACTGAAGCTGCTGCAGTGAAAATGAAATTCCCTCTCTAGCTCTTACTCCTGTAATTAAACAATTGGAAGGAATCCACATGAAATCCCCAAACCACATTGCTACATTCGGCCTGCTCCCCTCCTGCACTGCTAACATGTCAGAAGGGCTTTGGGAGTTGGCTGTGAGCTGTCTCTGATTCATCAGCCCTTGGCCAGAAAAGGCTGAGTCTGAGTCCAAACCCCTAGCACTCCACTGGAGATTGGTTTGGAAGGTTGTGCCTAATCAGAGCTTGGGCACAGGGCACATATTTTAGTCAGTCTCCAGAATAATTATCTTTCATTGGTTGTCTTTGGTCTCAGTGCCCTGTACCTAAGCTGTTGTGCAGGAATGCAAATATGGTTTGGCTTGGCTGGAGCTCCCCTCTCCACCTGAAATGTTCTGGGTTAATGCATCCCACTCTGTTTTCCTTTCCATTTCCTGCCTTGCTCTGCAGCCCACCCTGCTGAGTCCATCTCAGCCTGGAGTGGCACGTGTCACCTAAACCTGCTGTGCCCGTGTGTCCCACAGTGGGGGGAAACTCTGGCTCTGCCCAGGCTCCTCCAGCACCATTTCCCTCTGCACCTTTGGGCAGTGGCTGAACTATTTCCATGGATTAGCCCTGTAACTCCACGTTCACACAAAGTGTCTACAAACCCACAGTCTGAGATGCAGAGCTCTGGCTCTGTCCTGTTTTTAAATGCGTGCATGATACAGGAAAGGGACAAGGCTTTAAAGTCCCGGGGAAAACCCATTATTAATTTCAGATGTGATAAATATTCTGTGGGGTTTACACTCCAATCACAGAGCTGAGAAGTGACCTGGGATCTGGCCCAATGTCACGTTTTCTCTTTGGCCTCTATGTCCCTGTTTTCTGGGAATGCTCCCTCTGGGAGCTATTTTGAGACGGAAGAGGCTGTGGCTGCCAGCCTGGGGCTGTGCAGTGCTGAGGGGCTGGTGGGCACAGGCTGCTGCTTCCCTGGCACCTCCAGCCTGTGTCACATCAGGGTTTGTTAGAGAGGAGGTTTAATTTGAGCTTGCAGGGAGCTAATTCTGTCCTGTCTGGAGTTTTGGTTATGTCATGAGTTATGACACTGTTCCTCCCCACTCTTCAAAGTGCCACCAAACTTTTTTTCAGCCTTTTCTATTTTTCATCTGGCCAGTCTTATACAGTTTTGGGGTTTTTTATTTTTATTTTTACACCACTTCCCAGGCTGGTTTGATTCCTTGGATCTTGGTGATGTTGGGGCAGGGCGCAGAATAGCAACTGTGTTCAGAGTAACCAAAATAAAAGTGACAGAGGCTGTTAATCAAGAGAAGTCAACTGGGGTCAGGAAGACTTTCCAGCCATTTTGCATGAGCCAGAGATGAGGCTTGAATCATGCTGCTAAACAAGATGAAATGTGCTTGTGGCCTCCTCTGCCATTCCTGTGTGAAAATGTGGCAAAGCTGGGGCTTTTTTGCCTTAACTTTGTGTGGCAGCCAAAGTCACCAACCAGAAGGTGCTGGATCCATTTTACCTGGGGCCCAAATGCCCACGGCAGCCTGGATTTATTCTGTGTAGTTTCTGCAACTCCTGCTTGGTCAAAGAAAGGAGGGAAAAGCACTTTTGGATGATACATCACCCTAAGGTTTGACTTACCCCTGATCAGCACTGAATTTCTCGAGGTGAGTCCCAGTGGCTGTGATCCAAAGCTCAGTGCTGTAGCTTGGATCTCAGAGCTGGGCAGGGTGAGTGCAGACCTGCTCAGCACACAGGCAGAAACCAGAACTGAGGTGTAAAGTGGGTTTTAACTCATCTAGAATGGGAGCTTCAGCCTGAGATATCGTGTCCCTTTAGTCAGAAATTCAAGAGGAAAAATATTGGAAGAGATGAAAAAGAATATATGGATTTTTAGAATGTTAGATATCGCCTCATGTCATGCACATCCTCCTAATTAAAGGAAAATGCAGATGCTCTGTAGGCTCTTTGGCAAACTGGATTTTGAAAGTGGGTGGTTCTGTCTGCCCGAAGTGGTGCCTTGGTGGCAAAACACCACAGCATCCGTGCAGTTCTGTGGGCCTGTGCTGTGTGTGGGAGTGTGGGGCTGGCTGTAAAACATCAGGAATTAAGTGTTTTTTCCTTGGTGATGTTGCAGAGAAGTGTCAAAAGGGATAGAGCCGCTAGGGAATGCTGTTGGTGTTTACAGGGAGGTGAGGGAAAAAGATGTCAGTGGGAAACAAATACAAATGCAATTTTCTGACTCAGCTACAGAGATCATGGGAGAGCATTGTTCCCTGAAATATATATATTTATTCATACTTTTTTTTTTTTCTTTTAGAAAAGCTCTACTGAGCAATGTCTGCAGGGACTTTGGTGTGTTTCTTCAGTGCAGGGAGAGACTGGTTTTCCCAACACTCTTTCTTGGGATAGCAAGGAAAGAGGGGAGACAGTGATGCAGGAAGGCCACCAAGGAATGACCAGCCAGGATGGCTTTGGGAAAACCCCAAAACAATGAAACTTCCCAGGCCTGAAACACTGCCTTGTGCTGCAGACTGGATGTGGGTCACCTGCCCTGAACTGTCACATTTCCTCCGGGGCCGCTGGGCTGGGCCAGGGCAGTTCACTGGATGTGTCTCTGTTTCTCCAGTGCTCCCAAAGTGTTGCACATCAGCACATCTTGGAGCAGAGCACGTTCAGACCTCTCTCCTCCAGTGTTTCCCTTGGCACTTCTGCTACTGATCACAGCAGTATCTCGTTTGAGTGAATTGTTCCTTCTCTGCTTCCCTCAGCTCTCCTCTCTTAGCCAAGTCGTAAATCTGGGTTTGTAGCTGATGTTGTTCCCAGGGAAGCAAACAGGGAAAGTGCAGACAGAAGGTTATGACTTCCCTGAGGGATGTGACTGAGTGGAAGAATTGGTCTATCAGGTGGAACAGATCCAAAGCAGTAGTCTGAAAAATGGGACTAGTGACCCAGTTTGGAAGGAAACCACTCCTGTTCTAAGTACTGTCTTCAGGGGAAAGCTTTTACTCTCTGCATTCCTCCCCTCTGAGATCTCATGCTGGTTTGGGGGTTTGAGACAATGTCAGTTGTTTCATCATTTGTAATGTTTGTTTGTTTTTCATCAGATATTTTTCCTTTACCAAGTTGTTTATGAGACTGAATTACAAAAAGTGATTTCCCAGGGGCTGTCCCCACCTGAGCTCCAAGTGGCCTCACACACAGGTCAGAGAGCTCTCAGAAATCCCACAGAGCCAGCACAGAAGATTTGTGACAAACAAAAACAAGAACTTGAATTTCTGGTGCCCAACGTGGGTTTGTTTGGGGCCAGGGGTGCAGTTTGGCCCTGCTGTGCTGCTGGAGAGGAGCAGCCTGAGGGATCAGTGGGGGAGTGTGACCATTTCCAACCTGCTCTAGGGTTGTCCTGCCCCACTCTCTGTGCTTTAGACAAAGCCAGGCTAAGGGAGCTTTGTGGGGCAATGAAGGCAGTTCAATCACTGCAGGAGGCTGTTTGCACTCTTTTAAACAAACCATGAAAAAACCTTCCAATGTAGCATATTGGAGGATAATAATTCCACACTGCATTTGGCTTTTCATTGCCATGTGTGTCATATTCAATAGTGGAGGATGTCTAGGCTGGGGAAGTATCTTCCTAGAAGCACAGAATGGTTTGGGTTGGAATGGACCTCAAAGAACATCTTGTTCCAATCTTCCCTCCATGTGCAAAGCACATTCCACCAGACCAGGCTGCTCAAAACCCCATCCAGTGTGGCCTTGAACACTTGCAGGGGTGGGATCTTGGTCAGTCATGACAAGTGAGAATGGGAGAGCTTCACCTCTTGCCCTGCCACAAAGTCCTTTGTCATTGCAAGTGGCAGTGCTGCCCTTCCCCTCCTGGGCACACCCTGCCTTCCTTTCTCCTCCCCTCGAGTCAGGAATTCTCTTAGGGCAGCCACTGTCCTCATCTCAGCCTGACTGAGCAGGGCCTGATCACAGTGATGCCTCACGACCCCTGTTGTTACACAAATGGCCACAATAAATGCTTTTATGCATGTTATGGATTCCCACCAGCTGCTTGGCACAGACAAACTGCAGATCAGTGGGAGGTGAGATTGTGAAAAACCCCATCCAGTGAGCCATGATGAGCACAGACCAGTTTGGCTGTGTAGCTCTGTGCAGTATCTTCCACTGCAGGAATAAAATACTTGGAGGAAGAGGTTGGTTAGGTCTTCTTAATGAATCCTTCAAAAGCCTTGTGTGTGATGCTATTTAGTAAAAGGATCTTTTGACACTCCTTGCAGCTGTAGAAACATTTGTGTGCTCTTTAGGGGCTGTTCTGTCAGCAGCAGAGTGCTCAGAGTCTGTGAAATAAAGTCTGGCAGCACCTTTAAAGATGGTTTGGTGCTCAGGATCTGAGGGAACAGCCGCTGCAAACAGCCTCTGAGTTAGTGTCCCAAAGGAGCAGAAAGAGGAGTCCCAGACCTCTTTCCTGGGGAACAGGCCTGAGGTCTGCACTCTCTGCATCTGGTGGGCATGAGCTAAAGAATTCTATCCTGCAGCCTGGTGAGGAATTTCAGAAAGTGTGTGGATGGACTGGATTTACCACAGACATAAATAAATGCTCTCCTTTTGTTCCAGTTGCACTGAGTGATATCTTTATCCCTCTTCCTTCAAATAAATGCAGATCATGACTCCTTGTCCTCAGGCAGTGAGCTGGGCTCTGGTGTGGCTGCAGGGATTCCTTCCATTGCCCCTCCTCAGCAGGTGATCTTACCTGTAAAATCCCTGCAAGCCCTCCTTCCTTAAAACTCCACAGCCTCAGGAGGGCTGGAGATGGGAATTTGTTGTGTCAGCAGCTGTGGGGCTGAAGGAGTCTCTGGGTGCATGCAAAGAGCAATCAATGCAAATTCAGAAAGCCAAGCTGGCAAACTGTTCAGTAGCCACAGATCCAACCCGTTGTTTATTAGCTGTAGCATTTTGATAATGATTATCATCTTACATCAAAGCCTTGGCTTAATCCCAGTTTTCCTCCCCACAAATTAGGAACAGTTGCAGTAAGGGCTGGTCTAGTGGCAAATAACAGAATGGAGGGGGCAAAGGGGGTGATATTAAACAAAGCACAGTGGTGAAGGGCCCAGGAAGAGAGATCCCTGCACTGGGAATGAGCCCAAACCTCAGCAGCAGCCACTGCAAGAGACCAACAGCCCATCTCACCCTGATTTCAAGGAGGAAAAAGCTTTTCTGATACAAACAAATGGTTTCCAAACTGTTGACCCCAAGTGGTTTTGGACATCATGGAAAGGGGGCTGAAGACCTGCCTGGTGCTCAGTCTGTGACAGCTCCTAGAGGTAATTCTCTGGCCAGAAGTATTTGGGTATTCATTGCCCTTCATGTTTGTGTAAGAGGTTCCCACTGCTGTAGCCACAATTAATACTATGGATGAGGCTGGAACTAACCCAGAGTGCAAATTTGCCCCATATTTGGTAAATTTTTTCACTTCTGACATATTTGTAAAGATGTGGAAGCAATTACTTTGGCCAAAAAATTATGACTTTCTCCCAATTGCAGTGAATTACCCATGAGCAGTTTAGAGTTTGATGGCACATACGTTTAATTTAAAGAAGTTCTGACACTTGCACATAATTTAAAGAAACTCACAAAATAACTTCTGGTTTGTAAATTGGAACGACCAGTGCAGGAGCACATATGGAAAAGCTGAGCTTGGATCCCTGCTGATTAGAGCTGGCACTGCAGACACAGCCTGCTCTTTGTGCAGGTTGGAGTGTGACCAGTTCAAATTTTTACAGCAGAAAGAGTTTTCTAAGGCGGCTTTAAAGTGGATGTCAAAAGATCATTAGTTGGTATGCAAATAAAGAAATTATCTCTCATAGAAAAGACTTCTTTCCCACTGAGGAATTGAAACTTGTTTTGCCACTTAGAACAATCTCATCTCCAAGCCCTGCTTGTGTTGCTTGGCAAGTGCTGCCCAAATCTGATAACCTTGGCAGCGTGTGGCTTTGAGATTCTCTGTTTTGTAAGATGGCATTTGCAGAGCTGCTGTTGAAATCCCAGCTGAAGGAAGTAACAGTCTCATCACTCCACTGCCCACTAAAACATCTCAATGAGAGGAGGAAAACAGCTGGCAGATTGGGATGAGGCCTGATTACTTCAGCCCATCCTCCTGGCCTGCCAAGCAGCTTTCCAAAGTAGGAGGGGTTGTGAATGGGGTTAGTGGGAACTGGGAACAGGATATTGGGATGTGCCTGATGAACACTTTCATGGCAACTGTGTCCCACCTGGCAGGGCCACATGTGTGGTGGTGGAGGCCACGAAAGCTGCAGTGAGTTACAGCTGGAGCCGTGGGACCAGACCAGAGTCTGTATCCCACTGCTCAAAGTCAGCATTAGTGGAAATTCCAACTCTGTTGTATTTGTCTGCCACTGCTGCATGGCTATTTATCTCCACACTGCTGCCACTGAGGTTTAGGAGCTTTGTTTAGTCTCTGAGTCTGCCCCCAGCTCTGATGATGTCAAGGATTTTTTTGCAGTTTGTAAAATTGCCCATTCATATAAACGTGTCTGAATCGTTTCCATGGGAACACCTGCTCCACACAGGGAAATGTGATTTGCTTTTATTAATAAATATGGAATCTTGCTACCTTGGAGTGCCTGGGCTAGAAAAGGAGTGGCTAAAAAATAGTGCATGAGAGGCCAACACAACCCTGTGTCAGCACAGCCAGCAGCAAGTCCAATGCTTGGGGGAGAAAAGTCTCAGAAATCAGCTCAGGTTGAGCCCTCAGGTGTAGCTCAGAGCAGGATTCCTGGTGCTATGAGAAGATCTGGACTTTTCATTTACTGACTGAGGGTCACCAAGGTGTCACAGGTCTTACTGTCCCTGCAGTGTTACCTGGGGTGTGTCTTTGTGAGCAGCTTGTCTTCCATGGGGAGAGCACAAAGGTCTGGGCTGAAGGTTTTTCAATTATGTGGCATTTCATAAAACCAGCCTGTGACTCGAGGGAGCTGTGGAGCTCTGGAGACTGAGGGGAAAAAGGGCTGGATATCCTTTTAGTATGGAGGGAGGCACCTGAGGAGCTTCCCCTGGAGCTGGAGCCCATGCTGGCAGTGAAACAACTTTTAAATTATTTTGCTTAAGCTTTATGTTGGAGAGAACAAAACAAAGAAGTGAATACTTCAGGAAGGTCTTGTTTTTTCTTTGGAGGGTAAAGAAGCCCTCTCCTTGACCCTCCCATAGGAGGGTACAGGAGCACTTAAATTCAAGTATCTTCATCCACATGCCAACCAGGCAGGCTGTTTAGCTGATCCCCTTCGCAGCCAACTGCGTCTGTGACCTGGGATAGGAACAACCACTTGTCACAATGATAAGCTGAGAGTTTAATTTTGTCAGTTCATTTCTGTTTGCAAGTGTTCAGCCATAACCTGAATGAATCACAAAGCAGCCAATAAAGGGTGGGATTAACCTTGATGTTTTGTTTGCTCGGATATTTTCCTTGTTTTTGTTATTCTGAATATTAGTATGTCCCAGAGACTTCTCTCAGTTCAGACTGGCAGTTCAGAGTTGTGCCTGTGGAGATCTCTCCAGCAGAAGTTCAATATACAGCATAGCTGTGATCTTTAGAGTCCTCTTGGGATTAGTGGAATTAGAAAGCTGGAAATATGAAGTAAAAGTCAGCTGTAGATGTACAGGAGCAGCTCCATTCCTGCTGTGTCCCTTCATGGCAGGGCTGCAGCAGCCTCTGAGAGTTTGTCATGAGGTAAGGAACCCTTATCTTCTGGTCACTTCTGAGGGCATTGTCTTTATATTTTCCTTGCCCTCTGACTGTCTCATGTTTTCTCCATTTGAATCTTGCTCTTTTTCTCTCTCATCTCAGTGTCATGCTCGTGCTGTAGCTCTGCCTCAGCCTCTCTGTTTGTCCTGCTATTTGTCACGCCGATTCCACGGCGCTTGGCACCTCCTGAGAGAAATCAGCTAATCCTCCTCCCAGCCCTCCATCAGAACCTGTGAGGAGTGATATTTTTCAGACTTCACTAATTCCAGGGAGTATTAAACTTGGAGATGAAGACTGAAAACAGAGCTGAGGGATACAACACGTGACAGTCACAGCACATTTGTTACTGAGCATCCACGTTAAAGCAGGATAAATAATCACATACTGCCTGCTCCTTCTGATGGAGCCTGAATTTCCAAAGGGAATGCTCATTTGAGCAGGAGAGATGTGCAGAGGAGCACACCATGGTAGGTCTAAGCAGCAGAGGCCAGCAGAGGGATCCCTGGACTGCTGCTTTCCCTCTTTCTTGCTTTGCTGAGAAATTCCAGGCATGACAGAAGTGAAAATGCGAAGTGATGGGACAGCATCTGGTGTCTGCTGGTGCATCCGGGCTATGGGAATCAGTCTGTGTCTGATCTCCTGTCTGCCCTCAGTGCTCAGTGTGTTTGTGCCTGCTCACTGCTCCTAGCAGGCCAAGCTGGATGGATTTACCAGGAGGAGGGAAAGGCTCCCCAAGTCAGTGTCTGTATCCTTGGCGCCGCTGGAGCTGGTGTGGTGCCCACATGCCACGGATACCATGCAAGTATGGAGAGTGAGGATCATTTCAGGAAAGTGGAGTTTTATTTTCCATCTCTTCTCAACACAGAAGAATTACAGTAACATGAGTCCTTCTGAGTGCCAGCAGAGCCCTCTTATGTGCTCGTGGGCTGGGTACCAAGTTCCTGCTCTGGAGCTGTGGAAGGGCTGGAATTAGCGGGTGAAGGCACAGGCTGTTCCCTCAGCTCTGTCTGCATCACAATTTTCACAAAGGTCAGCTCTGTGATGCCAGCCCAGTTCCCTCTCTCTCAGCTGCAATCTCCACTGATGGCTCAGGGGCGAGGCGGCGCAGAGGCTCCAGCTCTCTTCCTGGAAGATTGACTCACTGGTGTTCTTTGAAGCTGGATCCTGCTGCTTTCCTTTGAATTATCTTCCAGACAAGACCTTCCTCATGCTCCTTTCCCTTCCGTGGTGACAGAATGACCATGTGTGTTGCAGGCTGTGCCCAGGTGGGGTGACACTGGTGACGTGTGCGTGGCCTGTGTCACTTGTGTCACACTCGGGTGGTGGCTTTCCTGTTGGGTGCCACCCTGGGTGTGCTGGGAGTTTTGCACTCACAAGAGCAAAGGGTTTGCTTTGGTGTGAAGGGTGCCCTGAGGACCAGCTCAAGGCCACTCTGGTGTTTATCTCAAGGTGTGAGGACACTGTGCTCCTCATGGCCACGTGTCCCTGAGTCCTGACCATGACACCACCTCCCTCCTCTGCTTTCCTTGCCTGAGGAGCTGCTCTCAGCTCAGAGATGCCGAGTTTTTAATCCCAACATGCAAATTTTCACCATTTTCTCCTTCTGCCTTTTTTACTGTGGCTCCTCCTGATGTCCCCGTGAGGAGAGGTCAGGGCAGCAGCTGAAACCACCTTCAGCTTCTGGCAGCCTTTTGTTTGTACTCTTTGTCCTTGAGACGTTAACAACTCTGAACATTTTTCACCACTCTCCACCCTTTCTGAGACAGCCATCTCAGAGGGAGTTCCATAAAATGGCTCCACAAATCGTGATCTCTAATAACTGAGCTTTCCTTTTGCGGCGGTGTGACTTTGTCAGGAATGGCCTGCAAACCCCCAAAATTTCTCTTGAAAAGCCATCATCAACCAGCCTGTCTCACCCTGACATCCTGAAGACCACAGGCTGCCTAACGTTTGATGCATTTTGGCACCCTGGCTGGTTTGTGGCCATTTATTTCGTGTGTTATTTAAGATGTGTTTTGGCAATGTGACTATTTTGTGGCCGGTTCTCTGTGTGTTTTTTGAACTTGGGTATGAAAATGTCTGTGATCTATTACCAGCCAAGGCCAGAGACAGACCAGTGGCATGATTTATTGTCTCCTAGAACTAGAAAACAGCTTCTGTCTTTGTACAGGCTTATCTCCCATCCAGTATCTTAAAATCTTCCATCTAATAACAATTAAATAGATCTTTGAGAGCATCTTTTATCTTAAAACTTATGGGATTTAAGCCCTGGAGAGCAGTTTAATAGTTAAAGCTGCATAGCTCTAAAACAACTAGGTCTGTTATTCAGAAAAGGTGGTTTTTGATGTTAGAGAACATTTTCAGGTTTCTCTGTGATAGAAGCACATTCATTTGCAAGCAGAGACTTTTCTATGCATCTGAAACAGTTTTAAATTAATTTATATAAGGTAAAAAGATAATCTGGGCCATCACTATATTAGGAGGTATTTAAAATCTTGTAGGACCAACTAAAGTGCGTGTAGGTACAGCCAATAAATGATTTGACGCACGTTTTTGCAACAGCTTTGGAATAGCCAAGGTTTTGCTGTTCCATTTTTCTTCTGTAGCACAGAGATACTCTGAGTCACTTTATCAATGATTGTTGCAGCAATCTGCTCTTGGCAGGGTTAAAAAAAAAATAATGCCCCAGTGGAATTTCCTGGCTGTATTTGACCCTGAGGCCAAACTTTCAAAGGCAAATGCTTTTGTGCTTGCTGAACAAGGAAGGCAAATGTGGTGGGCAGGGGTGCAGCTCTGTGAAGGATGATTTACTGTGGGCCCCAGTGTGCCCTGCCACCATATTTTGGGGGAATTTGGTTTATTTTGCCCTGCCCTGCTGGTGAAGTGCTTTCTTGACTATAGGAATGTTTCTGTTGAGCAATGCAGGGCTGCTGCTGGGATGAATAATTCACGGGGAAATCAGCCGTGGAAGAAACTTGCAACATTCAATCAGATTATTTTTTCTTCCTTTTCAAATTCAGGCTATTGCTGACCCAATTTATCTCGAGGATGAGTTTAGCTGATCTGGACAGACAGGGATTAATTTAACATTAAAAGTGGCAGGGGATGATGTGATAATGCAATATTGAACCTTTTTGCCACTGGATGCTCTTCCCCTCCCAGCGAGGGCACATCCTGTACTGGCCGTTCCTGTTGCCATCTGGCATCTGGATGAACATGTGGTTTGGTACCTGGAGAGCTGGACCAGAACTCGGGGATTTGGGATTTGGACACGTTTCAGCTTTGCCACTGCCCTGTTGAGTGAATGTGAAGTTCCTTCCCCTTCCCGTGTCTGTGCCACCACTCGCAGGGGATTGCTTTGGCAGTGGGAAAACACAACAAAGGTTTGCTCTGGGAACACGTGCAGAGACCTCTGTAACATGGTTATTCCCAGCTGCTCTGGCTCTGGACACATCCTCAGTGCTGTTGGGAGCTACTTCATCTACTGGGATCTTCGTTTGGGGAAATATTTCTGCTGGTTTCATTGTTCTTTTTGCCACCGTTCTTGTTTTCCGGTGTTTGGATTTGTTTTCTTCCTCTGGTAGACTGGAATATGCAAAGCAGGGCCTGATTTCAGAGCAGGAGGAGGGCTCTGAGGGATGAGCATTGAGTCAGAGACAGCCAAGAAAACTTGTGGTGTAGGATGACAAAGCCCATCCTGAGACAGCAAGGCAGCTTCATTTTCCTGATTATTTTCAGGGTTTCCTTCAGTGCACCACTCACTATTGTACTGTGTGATTAACAGCTTCAATACCACAGCAATATTTTCTTTAACTCCTCAATTCCTTCTGAATAAAACATTCCCCCTTTGTAAGACATAAAAGAAGACAGTATTTATGACTCATGGAGCTGCTGGACCTTTTCATACTCCATAACATCATGGAAGCATCAGCAAGTGCCAGCAGAGAGCTCAGCAATAACCGGAGCAATATCACACTGCCTTGCTGTGATGGGGTGTTGGCCTGGCAGCTTTGAAAATGAACTTGCAATTTTGAATCAATTAGAAGAAGCAGAATCACTAAAAAATATCCTTTTTTTTTTTTTTGTACAATTGGAACAAGGGTTGAGATACAAACCCCTGGAGCTGGTGGTGTGATGTTTGCTGAGAATGTTGCTCATTTTTGATCTCAAATGTTAGTGCTGTTACTGACAGTGCACTGGTTTGCTCGGGGGGGTTCTCTACATGACTGCCAGCCAGTATTGACACTGCTGCTGGATGTCCTTACCTGGAGATTTATCTGGAGGCACAGTGTGTTTTCTTGCCTGCTGTAGGTGTCTGCTCTGCCATAGCCTCCTGTGATCACTCAGGAGTCAGTGCTGGACGTGGGAACAGCTTCACTGCCCATCCCCTCCAAGAGGAGTGATGTGTGTGTGTCCTGCAGGTCACACACATTCCCCCTCAGAGCTCTACAGACAGTCAGAACTTTCTCAGGCTGGCACTGGGGTTTTTCCAGCCCCAGCTGCAGACCCTGCTGTAGCCTGAGTGCTGCCCTCCAGCAGCACTTCCCATTATCCTTGTGCTTCCCATTGTCCTCAGATGGTGCTCAGCACGCTCAGCAATTCTGCCTCCACTCATTAGGTATTCCTAAATGGGAGATGAGGTTCACAGGAAAACATGGTCAGACTTTAGTTACCAGGATTAAAGCGTGAAGAACTTGATGCTTTTGCTGTAAACCTGGAAACAAGCAATTATAAGAACAATCAACCCTAGATAATTAGGGTTTTTAGTGGTTTTGCTCTGTCCTCTTCAATTCAAGGCCGCCTGAGTTGTGCTGTGTGCTGGAGAGGTTTTCACATGCTGCTTACCCTTGGCATAAAGCCTAGGAGCTGAGGCATTTTATTCTTCAGTGCTGTGTCTGGAGTTAAGAATGGAGCTCACATCTCCTGCCTGTAATTGTCTTTTAAATTACTTCTGCCCTGATTTGACTGAGATGGCTTAATAGATATTCCTGAGCTCTTGATAGAGTAACAGTTGTTTTTTGCACTGTATGGCAGGAAAGAAGAAGAGGTTAATTATAAATTCTTTCTGTGAAGCTTGTGAAGTGCAAGGCATTAATTACCAAAACTCTGTGGAGACAGCCCAGGTCACCTTTTGGTCCATTATCAGCACAGTTAACAAGGTGCTTTATCTGGATATGTCTGTATGAGCAAACACACCCAACCCAGAGCCTATGCTGGGTGCTGCAAACTCCCTAATCTGGCAAGAGCTGGCATAAAATCTGAGATGGTGTGTGCTGAAGGGTTTGGCTGGGAACAGGAAGGCTGTTGGGGCTGTGTCAGGGGAGACCAGAGATGGCCTGGGAAGCTTGGTTATCTCCCAACAGCTGAGAGAGAATCCAGTGGGTGAGGGAAGCAGGAGTAGCAGACAGGATGGTGAGCAGCAGGAACAGGGTGTTCATCCCTGCTGAGCCTGGGGACAGGACTGCTGTGCTGTGTGTGTTACCCGTGCTCCTGCCTGGAGGTATGATCCCACGTGAAGTTATTTTTACAGTGGGGACAGTGCACAAAGGGTCACAGGACATTATACCCACAGGACATTATACCCAGCCTCGCTAAGACAATTTTAGTCTAATGACCACAGTCGTTGGCCTCCTCCCAAAATCATGGTGATCATCACACAGGAATCCCTCACTCCAGGCTAACCTTAGCAGAACTTTACTTCCAAGGACAAGTGAAGCTGAAGTGCCAGGTGAAACATCAGGTCTTGGTACCCACTTGTCTTGGTTTAGGGCAATTTGGGAGAAAACCTCCCAATGGGGTCCCTCCAGAAGAGCAAATTCAAGTGGCCCCTCCCCTCAACTGGTTCAGGAAATGATATCCTTGGAGAAAAGTGGAAAAAACCCTCTTTGCTTAACAAGCAAAGTGTCCACGTTCATAAAAAATTAATAATACGAAACAATAAAACTTCTTGCTGTTGTGAAGAGATGGCAAATTCAGAAAGGCCTTGCTGTGGAGTGTGGCTGGGCTGGCTCAGTCCCTTATCAGTCCCTCCAGCACTGGAAAACACCGAGGCCCAGGCCCCAGGTGTGAGCTCCAGTGCTCTTCTGGGCTTTCAGTCCAGAGCAGGTTCAAACAGTCCCAAGAAAAAGGAATAAAAACAGTCCAGGGAGCTTCTCACCTCAGCTAGCTAAAACTGACTAAAAGCAAAGGAGATCTCTGTCCCTCTGTCTGTCAATGCTGCAGACAGCACAGACCAGGAGCAGAATGGGGAGGAGTGAGAGCAGCTTCTGAAAACAAACTCCCCTCTCCTCTTTCTCTCCCTTTGCTCTCAGAACCAGTCTTAAAGGTGTAGAACTTAATATACAGCATGAACAGAACAGACAATGGGGGTACAAGCAGCATAAAGTCACCCCAGGACACCAGTGCACCCCGAGGTGCAGTGGCACCAGTTCCCCAAGTCCTGCCCTGGTGTCTGTGGAGCAGCAGGGGCTGGCCCCGAGGCTCTGATGCTCTGGCTTAGCCAGGCCCTGCCTGCAGAGCGAGACCATCAGAGCTGTCAGCCAGCAGGGTGAGCACTGGGGGAGTGCCAGGCTGTCCTGGACAGGGACCCTGCTCAGGGGACACTCCTGAGCAGTTACAGCCCCAGGTCGTGCTGCGTCTCCTCTGTGGGGTGGTCATGGTGAGGGTGAAAATGGGTGTAACTATTCAGAGTGAACTCTTGAGCCACCTCACCTGTCTAATGAATTTGTTTGAGAATCTTTTTCCAGTTGGAAACCAGAGCTGGCAGTAGAGATAAAATTTGGCTCATACCTCTTGTCATGTCAGAGGAGGAAGACAAATACGTGTGAGAAAACGCCTTGAGCTTTCATTTAAAGTGACTTTGATTGTTCCATTCAGCTGACATCCCACTCTGATGCATTTCTACACTTGCACATTAGAGTTATGTTATGGCAGTTAATCAAAACTACCTCTACTACTAATGCTATTCCCCTGAACAGGCTGATAAAATCTACGAGAAGCCCCAAGGCTGCTTAGTTTACAGCACAAATTATAACTGAGCTCAGTTTTTATGACCTGTGCTGTTGTCCTGCTTTATTTTTGTGTTCCCTTCTGCTCAGTGCAATGCAGCTGCCAACAGCAGTGCGCCCCAAATCATGGGATTTTAGCATCACTATGGTTATGACAAGTATAGCTGGATTCTTGGTGTGGAACCACAGCATCCCAAAGCTTTTTGAAACCAGCTTGGCTTTTACTGATGCTGCTCTAATCCCACCTCTGCTCCCACACCCTCAGCCCAGCCCCTCTCCCTTTGCAGTCCTCAGCTGGGGGCTGGGAAGACCAATGGAGTCTGGGGAGAAAAATACTGAGTACATGCTCAAAAGCACCACTGTGTTTCGTAATTCCTCCTTCTTGAGGAGTTTTGGTGACACGTTCAGAGCCACAACCATGCAGGACATTTCCACAGTGTGCAGTGAGCACTTCTGCTCTGTGGAAGACCTCGAGTCTGTCCACAATTTAAGGTGAGACTTCATTTTTTTATGCAAGTGTTACAAGCCAGGCTCATTTCTGTGTTTTTGGGTTTTATTTCAATGAGGGATATTAAAAGTTAATTTCAGCAGCATCCTGGGAGTGATAGTTGATGTCTTTTGAAGTGACCACAGCCAGATAAGACTTTGCAGAATACTTTTTAAAAAGCTTTTGGCACCAGAGCCTTGTGAATTGAACAAATTCCTGTATGATCTGCCCTAGAAATCTATTTTGTTTTGTACCTTCTTATCTTTGTTATCTATCTATGCATAGATCAGTGCAGTTATTTATATAGAAGAGATCACACTTCTATTGCAGTTTTCCTAAAAAAGCTGTGAGCAACTCCTGTGCTCTTCTGGTCAGTCATAAACTTTCCAGCTGAAATCCATCTTTGGTCACATCATTAAAGTCCCTTTTAGTGGTTACAACCTCCAGCTCAGCTGGAGGCAATTATTATCTGATATGTACCCTGAGTAGGACATAATTATACTTGTCACTAAGTGGCACTGTGTAAATTAGTCTTTAATTGCTGCACATCAAATGAGCAGCTACCCAGTCATTTTTCTGTGAGATAAAGAGTTCCAGCATTAGCTTCATCACTCTGGCTTCTGCCTTCACCCAGTTTCTCCTTTGTTCTCTCTGGTGCCTAAGATGCAATTTCATGTGATGAGACCTTCTTAACATATTTGGCTCTTGCCCTGTAAACTCTCTTTGTCCTTAAATATGGTGGTAGAGAGCTTAACATTAAAAACACAGGAGTAATGGAAAAGACGTGTCCTTCAAGTATTTCTGCTAAGATATAATTATTGCACATCATCTGGGGCCAGAAATCCCTTTCTGGCTGGTCTGTTGATAAAACAGGAGCCATCACAGGGGCTGAGGAAAGCAACCCTTCAGCATGATTTAGCTGGGCTGTGCTTTGGGGGTTTTTGGTTTAATATGGGGCAGATCACTCTGTCTGAACCTCGTTAATGTGTGTGAACTTCAGCCCTCTTAACCCTTGACAAGTTAGGAGTTAATAGAGGGGAGGAAGAGTCTGATTGCTGCGGTGCAAAGCTGTTTATCTTATCTGGCAACATCTGCACCTTGGACCAGACTGCTCTCCTTGGCAGCATTCCCATGCACTGGGTGTGTTTGGGGTGGACTGACACGTATCCTGCTTGTTCCTGCTGCTGGGGCCGGGGCAGGCACGCTCATGGTCCCTGCACTGCCCTGCCCTCAGCTGCTGGAGCCTTCCCCAAACCGCTCAGAGTGGCAGTTCTGAGCATTTCTCACCCAAAAACCTCCTTGCTTGATTTCCACACCGATGCTGGCGGATCAAGGAGCCATTTCAAGAGGCTCAGTTTTATGGTACTGGGGCAACATCCAGATGTGGATGGAAACCACATGAGGAGAGTGTAATTGCTGGAGGATGTGTTTTGTCCATGTGCTGGTTTTGGTTGTCAGCAGTCCAAAATGTGGCTTCTATTCTCCCTTCTCTTGTGGCACAAAGCAAACAGTGCTGGTTAGAAGGGTGGGATGGCTGCTGGAGCCAGGTGTTTGCTTTTTTATGCTTCTGTCCCTCCTGCTGACACCAGATACCCTTTGGCAGAGGGGCCTGGAGGAACAGCCAGGGCACACGGCCAGCCAGGCCTGGGTTTACATTCCAGGCTGTAATTTCTAAAGCAGTTTATGCCGTGAAGTGTGGACAGACTGTTCAGAATAACAGAAGGAAAGTTTCCAGTCAGAGAAAACCTCAGCACTGTGCTGATGTGAAGCCTTTCCTGTCCTCTGTCAGAGCGAGCCTTCCTGTCCTGGGAAGGGGCTGCTGCCCTGGCCACGAGCTCAGGCATTAAATTCAAAGAGCTATTCATTCAAAGCTTTCTACCAATATGTTGTCATCAACATATAAGTGCAGTCAAAAGCCAACTTTCCAAATTCATTGCAGCCTGCAAACCTCCCATCGCAAGGTTTTGGGTTGGGTCCTTTAAGGTGGTCCGTTCTTCAGAAACTCTGACTGAGGAAATGCTGCATCAGGAAGACCCCCAAAAACCCTTTTTAGTTTGTTCTCCTTCACTGTCTTTCTCCTGCCCTTGTCTTTGGCACAAGAGTTTCCCAGGATGTGCCAGGTCAGGGCACTGAATCCATGGGTGCTGGGCAGCAGGAGCATCAGCCTTGAGCTGAGCCAGGATTCTGGCTGGGACTGACTTAGGTAGCACAGGACAGTATGAAAAAATAGACCTGGGTTTCTCTTGAGCTTCTTTGTCACACCTGTGAGCTAATCTGAGGGGCTAGAAACGAAACTGTATGTATTTTTTTAAAGTAAGGTGATGTTTTCCAACAATCCAGGGATTTCAGGAACCAGAGTGCTAAAAAAAAAAATCATTTTGCATCTGAGACTTAACAGAAAACTGTTGGAGCTGGCGGCACAATGTCCTGTTGTAAGCTTGATAGGGCAATGACAAACTTGGTTTAAAAAGTCCTTGATTTCCATCTTTCTGGAGTCATTATTTCTGCCTTGCATGCACATGGATGGGCTTGGACATTTATTTTTCATATATTTGGTTCATTGACATCTCAGTCGGGGTGCTATTTAAGTGATGAATTTACTGTTACACAACACTGGGGAAATCCAGAGCTGAGGCAAAGACTCTTGTGGTTTAGAGCTGTAGGTGTTTACTCTAGACACCCTACCCCTAAATGAGACCTCAACACTCTGACTTTAGTACATCCCAGCCCTGAAAATCATCTCAGGCTGACCACACAACTGTGCACTGCTAATGAGAAGTCCTGGCACACCCAGTGCCTTCGATAATGAGCTGCTTCTCTCTGCCCCATGGAAATAAATCAAAATGTGGCTGCTGGTTCCCAGCTCCCATGGCTTTTCCTGCTCACCAGGGTGGTTTGCTGCAGCAAGGCTCTTCTGCCACCTCTGTCTCTTCCAAGGGAGGGATTTCTGTGTCCCATCCTAACCAAACACTTTATTTACCCTGTGGGTGTTGATCCTACAGTCTCCCTCCAAAGACAGCGTTACGTTTCTCTTTTTTTGACTCCTGCGTGCCGAGATCCCCAGGATACAGTGAAACTTCTGGAGCTGTAACGAACATAAATCTCTGTAATTACATAAACCAATTTTCTCAGGCTGCCCTTTGAGAGGTTTCTCACTGTCATCCATGACGAGTAAATCTGTGAGCTCCCTCAGCCTGGTGCCTTTCAAAACCTCCCCTCAGGCTCCTGCCAGGGACTTACTGACGGGTCAACATTTATTAAACACGGACTTCTGTAGCCTAAAGCTGGCAAAATTTGTCCTTAAGGCCTGCCTGGGAGTTTGGCAGGGCTTTTGGTGGCTGGTTGCATAAGCTACACTTTACTCAAGGTAAATTTAGTTTCCCGCAAAGAATACTGATGATTTCCTTTCATTCAGGCTTTCTAAATTAGACAGGCAGTATAATTTTGGTGGGATGGCTGCCACAGGGGCTGGGTGCTTTTTTTTTTTTTTTGTAAACATTTGTCAAATTAAATGTTGCATTTGCTTCTGCTGGTTTTTTACCCTTGTTTGCAGTGCAATCTCCAAATACCTGAGCTAATGCATTTGCTGTCAGCATTGCCTTTGGGAAAAGTCACTGTGAGTGATTTGCAGGAAGCAAATGTGTCAATTTGCAAGTGTGAAAATTTTCATCAGAAACCCAGGTCTGTGAGTCTGTTGAAGTCTCATCTGACACTGGTGTCCAATCCAAACTGAGCAGCAAAAATCAGAGCATTCTCTGAAGGAATACGTGCTGGAAATGAATCCAGTTGAGTAAATGATAATGGGTTCTTTCTAAATCATGAGAAGAAGGAAAATATAAGAAATTATTGTCTTTGCTTCACTCTGAGACATGGCTCTGGCCACCTTGCACTTGCTGATTAGTTATGTGGGCATCAAAGGAGTGTAAAGAATCTCTTCTGGATGCAGAGAAGCCATACCAGGATGCACAACTGGGCTCAGGAAGAAGTTAATGGTCCCATGACAGGTACTTTCATGGTCTGTTTTATTATGGCAAATGAGGACCATCTCCACTGCCTGAGTCCTTGGAACTTGTCACTTCTAATACACTGTTAATACATCAGTGGCCCAGAGCATGAAGGTGATTGCTGTATCCATAGTGGTGCCTGCAAACCGTTCCCATATTTGCCCTTTTCTTCTTCCCCATATTCATTAACTGGGGGAAAATACATGATGCTGGTAGTTTAATGATTGTTTGGCTTCTGTTCCATAGTGCAGAACAACTCATTTAGAGAAGGCCATGAGAGGGAAAAGTGTACCTGTGGCTTTAGTGCTTCAGCATAAAGTACAATTCCTTTTGTCTATCCAAGGGAAGTAAATGCTACACCAGGCAGCTGAGATTATAGTGAGAAATACAGCTGCTGATTTCTCTTTATGTTTTGATTATCTCCAGAGCTACTCACTCCTGTGAAACTGATCCATTTCAACTGGGACCAGCAGAGGAAAAGCTGATCTTTAATAAATACCTGAGTAATAAATGAATATTAATAAATAAATACTGGATAAAAGAATACATATGCTCCTGGTTGTATTTACATACTGAGCTTGGGGGATGGTGTGTGTGCTTTCCAATTCCTTCACATACTTGGAGGGAATTACTTTGGAATGACCAAATGTCTGGCTTTCGCTGGGGCAGCCACAAAATATGGATCCCTGTATTCCTACCAAAGGTTTCTCCAGAACACTCTCATTCATGATTTGGTTTTGGCCACAGGATTTTCCCTGTTCCCCCTTCAGATTTATGACTTTAGCAATTTACCTCTTCCAAACCTGTGGCACTAGACTGACACCACTGGCACACACTTGTAGGAAACCTGGTATCAGGTGTGTGCCTGTTGAATATCCCAGGCAGAATGGTGCAGAGCTCTTTGCTCCAGGTTTAATTTGCTCCATTTGCAGGCTGTGATTCAGGTGCCTTTTGCCTGCTGTCAGCACAGGCTGGGTTTTCCCTGCTGAGAGTAACAAGGCTTATGCACTGGTAAAGCTGTGGACTAGCAGGAGTAGGAGTGCTCTTATCCTGCAGGACACCCTCTCCCAGCACTCCCAGCCCTGTCAGTGGTCCCACTCCATCAATTCAAACCAGCCCTCGTGGTGGAGCAAAGCAATGCCAGGCTCTGCAGTGTGCCATCCTGCTGGCACCAGCCACGCTGGCAGTGGTTTGGGCAAGGCCAGCCTGGTGCCTGTGAGGCCTGGGGAAGGCTGAGCTGGAACAGAGACTGGACAATCAGCCTGGCAGATCCTCTCTCCTCTTGGGGATTATTTGGCTCAGATATAAGGAAAACACAGAGGTGTGTGTTAGTTTATGCCAGAGAGAAGATCCAAGAGGTATAGGGCACACTGTTTCATGCATTGATTTCAAAAGACTTTAGGATGGAAAAACAAACTTTTTTTTGAGCTTTTCCTTGTCAACAGGAATGCAGCAGTACTGGTTCAAGGCCCAGACCTGGGAATGGAGCTTCCCTAAGGAAGAGGCAGAGGGGACACTGCCACAGCTCCTGGGTCACAGCTCCTGACCCTGACCCTGCCACAGCTCCTCCTGTTTGGACCTAAGCACTTTGAGAGAAGAGCTATTCTGGAGGAGTTTGCCAATCCCCAGGGGACACATCCACAACCCTTCTCCATCCTGGTCTGGCAGACTCTTACCCCAAACTGCAAAACCCTTTCCCTCTGTGCACACCAACTTGTTGCTGTTTCTCAGTGTGTGTGGAGATTTTGTAGCTCTGAGGTATTTTGCAATTTGCTGAGCTTCAGCACAGCACAGCCAGGAGCTCACAGACTTCTGTAGAGAAGCCCCAGAAAAGACAATTTCTGCAGTTTCTTAATCCTACAAAGCCAGTTTTCAGGTGCAGCTTGCTGGATGGGGCTGTGGGCAGCTGCAGTGGGTGTCAGTGCAGCTCTGGGAAGTGCTGTGCATAACTCAAGCTCCCAAAGCTGCAAATTCAGCAGCTTCTCTAAGGAGAAACAACTGCACTTAACTAATCCTGGGTCATCTGAGTAGCTTGCTTTCCTGACTTATGCCTTTCCTGCAAACTGATAGCTCATCCCTTTGGGCAGCGTTTTTACACGTCACTGATGGATTTACCTGACCAGCCAGAGAAGCTCTAAATATGCCAATGCAGCTCTTCCATAAGCACATATCCAGAGACATCCATTCTTTTCACAGCAGGGCAGAAAAACTGCTTTATTACTCAATGGGGGAAAAAAAAAATTGAGGGGGGAAAAATAAGGATATTTGCTGTAATGGCTCTGGAGGCAGCTGCATAACCTGGCTCAAGAAGGGCAGAGCCATCTCACAGAGTATTCTGTGGGGGTAACAAGAACAGTCTGCTCTGCTGCAGAGACATGTCCTGTCCCTTCCTTGCTCAGGAACATGGATGTGGGCATCTGACTGCGGGGCACCAGCTTTGTACAGGATTAAAGCCCCTCTCTAGTCAATATCTCTGCTTTTACCATTAGCTGCTGAAATTTGTTGTTTGATGTCACAAACAACAATTTGTTGTTTGATGTCACTGTTTGTGGCCCCGCTGTACTGAGAGCATCTGCACAGGCTTTGCAAGAAGTGCTCAGTGTCCTGGGAAACTCGTGTCCTAAACAGAGGAGAGGGACAAAACTGGAGGAAAGAAAAGGCAGGTTAGTGATGAGAATCTCAAACACAGAAAAGTCGATTGACTGGCCTGGGTTCACATGAAAGGCTGTGTTGCATCCAGTGTCACCAAAATTTCTTCTATTTCAGCCAAGAGTCTTCAGCACATCTGCATTGCTGCCCTCCATGCCACGGGGATGTGGATTTTTTCATGTGGGAAGGGTACAACAACCACCTCCTGCTCCTGGGAAGGGTAGTTTGCTCTTCAGGTGTTGGGATATAAGTTAGGCTTTTGTTCTTCATCACCTTTGAGAAGGTTCTTTTCCTCCAAGGAAATGTTTAAAGCGGATATTTGTGGTTCTTAAGCTATGCAAGATCATCCTCAATCACTGCAAACCTGGGTTTGGGAGCCTGTGGGTTTCTCTTTTTGGTCAAGGATGTTAATACTCTGGTGTTCCTGCAGGGTGGGAAAAGGAGCTTTTAGGTCTCTGCTGGCTGAGCACAACTGTTCCATGCACAGCAGTCCTTTTGTCCTTCAGCCTGGACAGGGAGTCTGAGGCTGGGAGCTCCATGGGTGGGATGGAGCCCAGCTGGGCACAACGTGCCCAACCTCCCTGGGCAGGACAACCATAAAAGCAGCTTCAAAATCCTGCAGGTGCTGGTTGTTTTCTCTTAGGGGTAATAAAGCTTCTGCTCCATCCATTGAGCAGGGATGGCATAAATTAAATCTCCTCCCTTGCTGCAGTGCAGGAGTGTGGCAGCATTTGGTGTTTGCCTCAGGGTTTGTTCTGGGGCAGATTTTTCCAGACCCAGGTTTCAAAGCAAGGAAGAAGTTTTAGGCAGCAGAAAGCAAATCAAGCCCCAGCAGCTTACAACGATGTTTTCTTCCTAATTAGCTAAACTAAATCTTAATCAGCCCACCAGTTAGCTTGATAAATGCCCAAAGGGAAACTGCTTTTACTATTTTTGGTCCATCACAAAGAAGCCAGGGATGATGTTCTAATGAAGCCAGATGGCCAAAGCTGCTGTACTGAAACCCAGCCATGGAGGAGCAGGAGGCTGGAACAGCACAAGCTGCCCTTAAAGAAAGGAAATTATCATTCTCTGATACTCCAAGGACTGAGAAACTTTGGAAATTCCACCTCACTTCACATGGTTTTGCACAGATTCTGGTGTGATGGGGTAGGTCTCACTCTTGAGTACTTCAAGTCCTAGTAAATGGAGTATCTTGTCATTCATGGAATCACTTGATATCTTCACTGTCACTCATGTGGGCAGCTGAAATGCAGATTTCCTGGAGTCAGAGGGTCAAAAATGTTTGGGGTGTTTTTAGTTTTGAGTTTGGGGTTTGTTTTTAATGTAAACTGGAACAACTGCATTGACTCCTGTGGAAACAATCCTACTCTTATTGTTTAGAGCCCTGTAGCTTTTCCTTGGAAAGCTTAATTTGCATGAAACAAGAAATTAATAGCCTCAGCTGAAAGCATAGGATAGGCAGGCTCTGTGCAAAATTAAACACGTATTCCTTCCAGCTATCTCAGCCTGAATGTGTCACCCCTGGGCTCCCTGTGTGGTTTGGCCTGTATTCCTCACACTCAGACTTTCTTTTCCTTGGGCTACCTGCACATTTCAGCCAGGTGCTCCTGCCTGGCTCCTCTCCAGGTTTTGCAAAGTGTTGCCAAACTACCTGAGAATTTTTTCCTCACTGGACTTCAGAGTTGATGCTGCTCAGAGGAGCTGGGATCCAGCATCTCCCAGGTGCAGTGGCTGGAATGGAGATCCTCTGACCCCCTGGGAGGGGGTCCTGGCAGAGACTGCTGGGGCTGCTGGCACCCTGTGCCTTGTGCTCAGAACTGAGCTCTCTGCTCTGGATCCTGAAGGAATCTCTCCTCTGAGGGCACCAGAGAGGACCAGTGACTCACAGATTCACACAAACATGTTGCAGTTCACGTAAACATGGAGCAATTCAGTCTGTAGAACGTTTGCAGTCAATTAAATATGCAGTGAATTAATTATGTTACACTCTCCTTTGAGCAGCACACCATAAACTAAACTAAGCAATCAGCAGGAGGCTTTGCTGCCTGTGTTTCCTGCTGTGTTTCAAATAAACACAAACAGAGAAAAAGCCAAAGTGCACTTCTGCTGCCCAGTGTGCTCAGATCTGGGCTCCAAATCCAGTATGGAAAGGAAAGCCTTGGAAGGGGTGTGGCAACTTTGATTCCCAGAGTATGTGGGTACCTGTTGCCATTGGGGTATGGATGAAACCTCCCTCCTTTTAAGACTTTTTTTCCCCTTTGTGAAATAGGGATTAAGAATTAGAAACCTTTGTCATAATATTTGATTCTCACATTCATAGGGCTCAAAGAATTTCCTCACTGGTGCTCACACCTCACTCCTGGCTTTGCCTTTCTTTCCCACAAGGATTAATTTATTTTGAGGATCTGTCCATTGGTGGGTGCATTGGTTGTGCCTCTGGCACAACTGAAAACAGATAAGTCATGGATTTTTTTGTGGCTGGAACTGCAGCTGATGCCAATGAATTAACTCTGTTATGGGACTTCCAGGATGTCTGTGAAAGGGAGATGCCAGAATTGGCCAGGGGTGGTTGTAACACTCAGAGTTGGTGTGGCAAATCCTGTCCTGTCTGCTCCTGTGCCAGGGGATGTTCCACTCTATCACTGAGGCAGGGTATTTCACTGATTTTTGTCATATATTTGCTCTTGTTGTGCTATTTTTTCATCCTCCTAGACAGCTTTAAACTAATAACAGCAGCTACTTGACATGTAATTAAAGCTAGGAACAGTTGAAATTATGAATGCTTGAGTGGTTTGGTCTTTTGAAACACAATTTGTGATATTTACACTTTCTCTGTTGGCAAAAACATGTGCTTTCCTCAAAGACAGATGGCTTCACAGGTGATAAATGTTTGGGAAGAGTGGATTTAGCAGCAAGCATTCAGTGTGCAGAAAAAACTCTGACTCTTTGGCAGGTGAATTCCCTGATCTTTAAGTACGTTGGTGGGGTGTTTGTTCCTGGGAAACCAGGATAAAAGTGAGTTGCTTTGTTACTACCAGCAGTGGATTTATCTGCTGCTCAGCTTTCACTCAGAGATGTGGGATTTTTGGGGGTTTTTTTCTGCAATGTTTGTAGTGAAGTTTCATTTTTATTACACTGAAAAATTGAGGGTCAGCAAAAAATCACCTGGTTTTGCTCTGCCTTGCCATTTCCAGCCCACTTTCAAACACCCCTCTATATTCTGGCAGCATAATTCATTCTCTGCTCTTGCTCTGTCTCCTTGATTACCTTGATTCCACCACACTTCTGATGTGCCTGGATCAGCATCCTCAGCTGAAAATCAGGTCAAAGCAGGACTTGCAGATAAGATGCTGATTTTGGAGGTGCAAAAGTGGTCAGGATCATTTAGAAGTGACACTTTTTTTTCAGGATATGGCAGCTCAGGCAGTAAATAGAAGGCAAAGATCCCCATGCAGACCTGGCCTGGGTCAATATTCAGTGTCACTCTAAAGCAAAGCTTCCAAGCACAAGACAAGGTCTGATGTTTTTCTTTCAATGGATTCCTCATTGTTGCACTGGAGAGACAGCTGAGTTTGATCTGGAGTTTGATCTGGAGCAGGAGCTGTGGCTGTGTGGAGGTCTCAGGATTTAATTGTGCATTTTGAGAAAGAAAAATCCCCAGAGCAGTCAGTCTGAGTGTGCTGCTCAGACGTGGCTGGGGCAGATCATTTCAGTGGAGACATCCTGGTGTGGCAGCCACAGCAGATGCCACTGGGGCAGCCCTGGCAAGGGGAATGTTTTTTCTAGGCAGCTGTGCCAAGGGCTGGATTTGCTCTCCAAGCTCTGCTCAGCCTTTGGCCTCTCCTTTTTATGTCTTGAAGCAAACACTGAATTGAGAAGTTTCTGAGCACACAGCCCAGAGAAATGAAAGGAATCACCTGACAATCTGGAAATTGTCACCCCCTGGCCCTGTGGGGTAATCACTGAGCTGGTGACCAAGAGCTAAAGTGCTCCTTAAATCCCACCTTCTCACCCACCCAGCCTGGCCCATCTTGAGCTCTCAGTGAACCAAAATGTGCATAATATTGCCCAGATCCTCCCTGGGAGCCTGTGCTGGGGTTTTTCTGGGTGCTTGGAGGCTGAAGATCCCAGGAGGTGAGGTGGGACACTCACAGGAGGAGAGGGTGGCCTTGCAGTCACTGGGCTGCAGGAACGAGGAGGGGGCTCAAACTGGGCATGGGTTTGAGCTTAAATCAGGCTCCATCAGCAGGAGAGGAGGGAGGTTTGTGCCTGTGGTTGCTGTGGCACGTGGGGATTGGGCAGGGGGGGCAGTTTGGTGGGTACCACCCTGTCCAGGCAGGGTTTGGACAGAGGGAGGCACGGCTGCTCTCTGCTTTCCTACTTGGACCACAGGACTTTTGTAAGAGTCCTGTGGTTCCAACAAAATGGAAAAAGGCTTTTTAAAATTAAGTGTAAGCAAACTGATGGGTAAAGCTTCATCCTGAAGTGAGAAACTGTGCTGTTTTGCCTCCTAAAGGCTGAAACTAGACAATTCAGAATTTGGGAAAAGAAGAAGTAAAAGACTTTCCAGAAGGATTCTTAAATTTCTGGGTGGATTTGCAAATCATTTGAGTAAACATAGACGTCATCCTTTTCTGGCAAAGACCATATCCAGCTGAGAACACTGCCTGGCCCCAGCTGTACTCTGCTGCCTGTTTCAGCCACCAGAGTGGGTACCTGGCCTTTCCTAGCTGTAGGAGCACTGATCCTTCTCCTGGCCCTTTTGGAAAACTCTGGAGTATTTACAACTGTACTTTCTATGAGTTTTGAGACATTGTTAATGCTTCCTGGCTTAAATGGGCAAAAATTTGGTGTTTTGGCTTTTACTATCTGGAGTTCAGCTGGTGATTCCAGTCTGTGGGACATCAAACACCTCAGAGATGGGGAGCCTTAAGGATTTGGGATCATGAAAGAACTCCTGGCCTTACCCCACAGGGGAAAACTAACAAATAGAGTCAGCTCTGAGCTATGCAAGCCCACACATATACACACTTCTCTTTCACACCAATTTCAGATTTTATTTATGCAAAAGACTGCTCTTGGGTCTTTGACTGATGATAGGTTTGTGCAGGGAGGAATAAATAGGGCACAATAATTTTGTAGCTATCATTAAACACACAATTCATCTATGTCTTGGAGGAGGCAGTTCCCTCTTTGGCTCTCACTGCTGCTCCTGCTCCCCTGTTAATATTCAGCAGGCTCTCAGGGCTGAGCTGCTGTTTGGTTTCAGGCAGAGAACAGCTCCCTGATGTTATCTGAGCGTGGCTGCTGCCCTGTAAAGCCAGTTTGGGATGCAGGGCTGGGACTCAGCTGCTTGGGAAGTGCTCAGAGCCCTGCTTGTACCTGCTGGCTTGGAATAATCTTCCCTTATTGTTGCATGAGCTGAGTGCTGAAGGATGTGAGTGTTTGAAGGAGCAAAAACCAACTCCAGCCTAGGGTGGGAAGGGAAAGGCTTGAATGAAACCCCCTCCTCTCCCTCTGTCCTCTCCTCCTGGACTTGGTGGTGGAGGGCTGGTGCTTCAGGCTGGATGTTGCAGTTTGCCAGGGGATGCCCTGAGCACAGCAACATCAGAGGTTCCCAATTCCTCCTTGGAGGAGGGCAGAGGGTGGAAATGCTTGCCCAGGACAGATGATGCTGCTCCACATGGGTGTTTGGGGTGGGTGCAGTAGGACATGCTGAGTGTTCCCTGCCTGTGGCACTGTCAGGGGGAGCCTGTGCTGCTGACAAGGACCATGGTGTAACTCCACTGCACACACCTGTGACTGGAGAATCCAGCCCAGTGCATACACAGGAGTGCAGAATCAATATGAGTATGACCCAAACCAGGACAAGCAACCCTGCATATGCCTCATCCACATTGTCCAGTCCTATCCCAAATGCAAACTGCATGGTGGGCCACAAACATCAGCTGCTTTTTCTTTATTTCATTGTCTTCAGTCCTCATACAACTACAAGTTTAGCACTACTGCTAAAGAAAAAAAAAGAGCAAACTACAGCCATTCATGGGGTAACATAATTTTAAACGTTGTGAGACAGCTGATACTATTAAAAATCATGGCCTTGTTATGGGCTTTCATTATTGATGGCTACTTGAGGAGACATACACTATAAAATACAAAGATAAAAAGTGAAAGGCTATTTAGATAAATGTTCAGCTGAGTGCTGCTAGCATCAAATCAGTGGCACTGGAGAAATGAGAACAGACACACGGCACAGCCTCTGGACTAAACGCATTCACATTCTGGCCCTGCCAAGGCTTCGCCTTTACAATGTTCCCTTTAAATCAAAGCAACGTGGAAGTCAATATTGATTGTTCTTGGAGATATATTTTACCTTCAGGCACTGCTGTTTCCCAGAGGAGCGTGAGCAAGGACGTAAGTCTCTGTGCAGTGCTGGCTGCTCGTGGACAGGGATCTCCCTGAAATCCTCTGGAAGCGGTTCCTCCTCTGGAAGTACCCACTGCTGCTGCTGAGGGAGCGCTGCCTGTTCTTCAGGTACTCCCGGTAGTTTTTGGTGAGCAGGGTGTAGAGGAAGGGGTTGATGCAGCTGTTGCTGTAGGTCAGGCAGGTTGTCAAGTAATTTATGTTCTTCATCACCTTGGGAGACAAAGGGAAGGACTCATAATACTGGAAGAGGAGCTGCCATATCCAGAAAGGCAAGAAGCAAGCCCAGAAGACCAGCACTATGGTGAAGATTAAATAGAGTACCTTCTGGTTGGGCAGCCTCTTGGTCTGCTTGAAGGACGCAGTCTGTGACACCCAGTAAATCCTGGCCAGGCGGATGTAAAGGTAGCCAATGACCACCCCCGGGCCCACGATGCTGGTGCCAAAAAGGATGGTGAGATAGACTTTGTAGGACAGCTTGCTCCAGGTGGGCAGGCAGATGCTTTTGTTGTCCCTTTGCACCAGCTGGATCATGATGAGCATGGGGAGGGTGAGCAGCAGGGACACCAGCCAGATCACCACAGCGATGGCCTTGCGGTAGCTCTTGGACCTCTTCACCGTGTCCAGGGGCTTCAGCACGGCAAAGTAGCGCTCGGTGCTCATGACTGTGAGGGTGAAGATGCTGGCGTGCATGGTGAGGAAGTCCAGGCTGAAGAGGATGCGACAGCCAATGTCCCCAAAGTACCACTTCTGAATGAAGTAGGTCCCGACGATGAAGGGGATGGTGAGGAGGTAGAGCAGGTCGGCCAGCGCCAGGTTGATGATGTAAATGTACATGGAGGCAGAGGAGCGCAGGTAGTGGCACATCACCAGCAGGGTGTAGACGTTGCCTGTCACCCCAATGACACACATGAGTGACAGGATGGCCCCGATGGTGCAGATGGCAACCATGTCCTCCGTGGAGCCGGCCGCCCACGCACCGTCCCCGGTGGCATTGGCGGAGACGTTGGGCCTGATTCTGAGCGTGCCATCCTCGCTCGTGTCTGTCACCATGTAGGGGGTGGCAGAGAAGTGGCTCTCCAGCTCCTCAGTCAGGGACATCCTCCCGGGTTTAAATGCCAGAAGCTTTGCTCATGTCACAGGGGTCTGAGGGGGTTCTTTCTGCTCCGAGAAATGCGGCTGCTGGGAGATGTTGAACCATTTCTTAGCTGTGTCTCATCCAAGGACCATCTGCATTCACCACCAGAGGAAAGACATCAAAAACAACGTATAAGAAATCTGCCAGAGCAACACAAAAGATAATTTTCCTGTCCCTGAGCACATACCTGCACTGCCTGAATGTAACAAAAGTACGTATAAACTGAGGCCACTCTTGTGGGGCTTGTGCTCTCATTACAAGAGCCCACCTGGGAGGTGGGTCCATGGAAAAGAGACAAAAAAGGTTGTGTGGATCACTGGAATCACTTAATACAGTCCTTAGTTTGGGGTTGGAGGAAAAAACCATCCTTCCTAAATTCATAACAATGATTTACAGAGCTATCAGCATGATTACTTAAACCTCTTTGCTGAATTCTTAACCCTGAAGGAGCTGAAGACCCCTTAAAAGGGAAAGCAAACTTTAGATTTGCAGCCCAATTGTCTGTTCTGTGTTAGTGATGCATTCAAAGTCCTGTCCAGCATTCTTGCAGTGTTTTCACAGAGCAGCTTCCCTTGAATGAGAAGCTCCTCCTCTGTCCTGCAGTTTCAAACAATAGTCTAGTGATGGAGAAAAAGACACTTCATAAAGCAAAGTGTAGTTTCCCTGTGGGATTTCTATGACTGTAAACACAGGGTTTTTCATGCTGTCTGTCCAGTGTGATACCAGAGATGTCCATGTGTCTGTAAAACAGATTTATTTCAGCCAGAGCTGGGTGTGAACCTGACTGAACAGCCTTGAGCAGTGAGGTGTGAGGCAACACGTGAGGAACTCTGTACGTGGGAGCCTCTGCTTAGCTCAGACTCAGTGCTGCAGAAATCAGGAGTGTGTTGCTTTGAATTCATTCATTCTGGCAAATGGAGAGCAAACCTACCTCAGAGAAATCCTGAAGAAGTAGCTAAAATGCCCAGATTTTAAGGCATATCTAAAGCCTGTGCCATCCAAAAGGTCACTGCATACAGAAGTTCATTTGCGCTGTGTGTTTTACAGCACTCAGACTGTCTCTTTTTCTTTGGAAAATGCTGAGGGGGAGGGGTGCTGGACTGCCTTGTCCTTGTAAGGCTCAGCAGGCAAAGGCTCCCCTCTACCTTGTTCCACTGGGAGCACTGGATTTGTTTAATCCTGGGAATATGCAGTTTTCCCAGTGAGTTAGGCGTCCCTTTCCCTCCTCACCAGCACTGACTCCTTTGCCTCTTTCCTCCCGCTGTCTCCTTGGCAGGAGGATTACAGTCCCAGGCCCTTCCCTGCTGCCCTTGTGTCACCCTGTCAGTGACCTCTGTGGCACTTGAGGATGGACAGTTGTCATCCTCTTCATGCCTTGCCCTCACCTTCTCCCCATTACCACCTGCTGAGGATGACGGGTGCTACAGAGATGTCATAAAAAAACTCTGTGTAAGAGAGGACAATCCAGTGCAGAGGGAGGTTTTCCCTCACTTAGCAATTGGGATAGAAGTGCAAAAAAACAGAGAAGCACACAGAGCCCATCTCCCACCCCAGTCCCTCGAGTCCAGGCGAGAGATGAGCGTGGTTCTGCCGTGGTCAGTGCTCCTTCAGGACAGCCCTGCTCTGGGCTGGTCCTTCACCAGCACCAAGATCCATTTCATGGACCTTGCAACCCCAAATCTGCCTCGTCCTGCTCCTGCTGTGCTGTGCAGTGCCCTCCTGCTGTAGGGCAGGTGTAGCCAGTCCGTCCTGCTCCCTCGTTGTCCCTTTTACTGATGTTGGTGTCCAAAAGTGACTCCCGTGAAGGAGACACGGCTGCTCCGGGAGCTGTGGCTGCTCCTCTGCCTCGCAGTGAGCAGCAGCACCCTCGGTCAGAAATGAGCAGCTCTGCATGGGATGCTCCAGCTGAGCCCGGAGCTGGTCCCACACACAGCTTTGGCTCGGTGTGCTGGTGACAGCTCCTTTTCAGGAGCATATTTCCTCGGGTGCTGCCTCCTTGCAGCTGCCTCACTTGGTGTCCCAGGGACTTAGGGCAGGTTTGTGGCATGCTGGTGCCTGTCTGTGCAGTTCCTTGGAGTGACAGCTCCTGCTGGAGACAGCCGAGCCCGCTGCATCTCCCTGCTCTGCTCCTCTTCTACTGAACCTGCCTTTTGCTCCATTCATAAAAATTCCTACAGCACTGATTCCATTCAGACACTTTGCCCATCTCCAGACAGAGCTGGAAGAGGAAAATTAAGCCAAATGGGGAGCCCTTGCATCGTTATAAAGTTCCCATCGTTGCTGCTCTCGTACGCAAACACACACACACACATGCACACACAATAGAGAGCTTGTTATTCCAAGCAGCCATTCAAGCATCTTACGGTCCAGGCGATTTTCCCAGCCAATCTTGCCTTTCCCTCTACGGTATCATCCCACAGGAGTGCCATGCATATTTACAGCTGTAAACAGAAATTAATTTCTTCTGCTCAAACCTGGCTTTTAAATCCGGCGGATGAAGTTTCCTACAAGAAAGAAAATTAAAACAAACAAACAAACAAAAAACCCCCAAACCCAAAAACAAACAAAAAAAACCCCCCTCTAGTAGTATCAAAGCTGAAACTTAAAGAAAGAAAAACTGAAAAATAGGAAAAAAAATAGAAAGAAGAGAATCCTTCTTCACGGGCAGAGAGTGAAGAGATCCCGGTCGCATCTGGAGCGGCAGGGGCAGGAGGGGAGCGCGCTGCCAAGCCAAGTATGTTTGAAATCTGGGCGCTCTTAATACTCACATTCCCCTCCCTCCACTCGTGCCGGCTATTTTTGCTCCCCGGTGACGTTAGGCACAGCGTGGCTTTGACTGCAGCCGGCGAAGAGCCTGTTTAAAGAAGCAGGGTTTGATAACCACGGCTTGTGCAGCTGCATCCCCCTGCCCTGCGCTGGGGATGAGGGAGGTTCAGGTTGTTCCATCCCAGCAGCGGTGAAAGGCAAAGCGCCCTCCGGGCGCCGCACGGGAGAGGGAGAATTCCTAAATCCCCGACGCTGCCTGAGCACAGCCAGCACGGCCGGGGAAGGGTTAAAATCCTGCGGGAGGGTCAGATTCCTGCGGGAGGGTGGGCTGCCCGGGGAAACAGCAGAGCCCCTTGATTTGGAGATCAATTCCAAAGCGAAGCCGAAGTTTATTTGGGTTGGATGGCGTATTAACAGCTGAATCTGTGCCGCGGGATCACGCACCAGAGCATCTGAGACATTTCAGGCTGGCAGTAACAAAATATTACCTGACTCGTTTGGGGTTGGGTGGTTCCCTTTCCCCAGCGATTCTCAAACACAGAGCGGGACCAGCCCAGCGCCTTGAAACAGAGCAGCGTTTGGATGGGGCTGGGAAATGCTGAAGCTGAACTCCGGATTGTTTTGTGAGCAGCTGAACGTTGTGCTGCTTTGCTTGCACGCGATGGGATTGCTTTTGCTCCCGGTTTCCTGATTTATCTCCGTGGACTGCAGGAGTCTCTCCCGATTTGTGCCAGGGGGAGGTGAGGAGCGCTCACCTCTGGCAGGTGTCTCCTGCAGGGCACAGGTGTGTGGGAGGTGCCTGGCAGACCCATTGCCCGCTTCACTGGTGCCCACAGTGGGCAGGTGTGGGCTCCTGGGAGAAACCAGCACCTGGCACAGCAGCTGGCCCTGGCACATCCATCCTGCAGTGATGCTCCTGAGTGCCCTTCCCTCCTCTGCCTCTTTCCCTGGACACTCATATCACCAATTCTGTGTTCCCAACCTTCTGCACGCTGCAGTCTGGGGGCCTGCAGGTGCATCTTGTGTCTAAGGCCTTGTCCTCCTGCACTGGGAGCCCAGTTTGGCTCCAGCTGCCCAGGGTGGCTGTGGTAGCACCTGGACAGCTTGGTGAGCTCTGGCTGTGCCTGTCCCCACAGTGGTGGGCAAAGCAGGGCCCTGCTCAGGGACAGGCTTTTGAGTGGGGTGAGGGCTTGGCTTAAGAGCAAACCCATGTGAAAGCTGGATTTTGTAGTAAAAATAGATCTTATGTTAGCAGCTCTAACAAGGGTTGGCTGAGAAAACCCAGCCCAAACACTCTCAAATGTACATCTTTTGCTCTGACTTTGCATTTTGTGTTTGGCCCCTAGAAATCTTTGGAGAAGTGTGGGATGGGAGCTGCCTCTCAGGCTGTCTTCTGAGGAAGATCCACCTTCCCATTGCCTGTGTGACTCCAGGGAGCAGGAACAGTCCCCGGGCGAGCTCTGAGAGTGAAGCCATTGGCAAAGTGCTTTATTTGCTCCTTCTGGGAGTGAGAAGGTCATTGATGTGGCAGTGCCCTCCTCCCAGGCAGAGCAGGGACAACCTGCTGCTGTCCTGGAGTCCCTTTCCTACTGCCCAAAGGGCTGGGGAGTGCAGGGATGCTGATGGGGACGTGGGTGCCTCTGCTCAGCACCTCCAGCACGTGGTAGGTGTGTCCAGGAAAACAAACAAACACTTACACTGTCTGTGTGTGCAGTGGGACTGCCACACTCCTGTCACTCCTCTGTCCCCAAAGGGCCACTCAAGTTGGTGGAGACCCATCCCAGGGAAGGGAGGGAGCTGTGGGATGGAGGAAGGGTAATCCATCTGGATAATCCATCAGTTTTCCAGGCCTGTGGATCCCAACTTGATGCTTCCTTTTGTGGCACTTAAACCTTTCAAAAAACACAAAACTGGTGATTTAATTTATCAGGAAATCTCGGTGCCCACGGGGCTGCCAGTAGGGGAAGCTGGGCTCCCATTTGTCTGTGTCCTGCTGCAGTCATTAGAGGAGAAGTGGCTGGGAGCAGTGTGGGCAGTGTCAGCTTCACAGCCCTGGCTCAAAAGGGCTGTTGGTGGTCGTAGTTTTGCCCCTTATTTCCTCATCTTTAGAGCAGGGATCACTGTATTCACTCGTCTCCCAGTGCTCTGAGTTTCAGAAGTTTTAACATTTGTCTGATGCTGTCAGAGCTACAGACAGGGGTGGCAGCCCCTGTGGTCTTGTGTACCAGGAGCAGGAGCTGCACAGTGAATGCTGGGTGAAGATAGGAGTCCTCTAAAATATGAAACAGTTCTGTTTAATCATTCAGACAACATATCCACTGTTACAAGGCTGGAGTTCTGCATAGAGCCTTCTGAAGTTACTGCACAGGCAATAACCATAATTATTCTATTAATTACAGGGCAAGAGACTCACTCTCCCCTTTGATGTGAGGATTTATGCCAGTGCTATGTGAATTTAATTGTGTTTGGTTACTCATTCAAACCTCATGGAAACAGTAAAATTTCTAGTGTGCCTTGCACTGAGCTGTGCCCTCTCAGCTGTGCCCTCCCAGCTGTGCCCCACCAGCTGTTTGCTGCCTTTGCAGGTCTCTGCCAGGCCCTTTGGCATATTCCACTTTTGCTGGGGTAGTTTGGAGCCAAAATTTTCCAGCAGACAAGGGCTTCTTTCTGCTTCAAGCTGGACATACCAGTTTGTCTAGGTATCACATTTTAAAAATCTAGTAAGGGCTGCTCCTTCCTTCTATGAAAAAATCTGTACAAATGCAGCCAGAATTGATAAAATAAAAGACTCCCATGAATGTGTCTGCATTCTTGGTCTGGAACAGGTCTGGAAACCTGTGTAGGCTCGGGATAAGATGTGATTCCTGTTTGCCTGGCTTGGCTTACTCAACTCCAGACCCTGTAACACACACAAGCAGTCACAGTACAAAATCCACCTTTGGAGCATCCACTGCCTGTGCTCCTGTGGTCACAGAAATTCCAATTAGCTCTTGCGAATCTGCCCTGACTTTGGGATCAACCCAGAGGACAGCAAGGATCTGCAGCATCTTGCTGAGCTCAAGTCCTCCTGAAGCTCTGCTGGTGGCCAGGAACACACAGGGGTGGCAGCAGCTCCTGAGGAAGAGCATTGCTGAGACCTGGCAGTCCCCTGGTTGTCTCTTGTTCCAAGGAAAGTTGCATTTAAATCCCTCTGTTCCAACACTCATGGTCTTGGACACATGCAAATGTGATATTCAAATTCCCAGCTGGTCCCCAGTTGTTTTCTCCACTCTTCCCACTGTCTGTCCCCAGCAGTGGAAGAGCCACCCAAACTCAGCCAACGCATTTGGAGACTTCACTGAGGTTTTTTGAATTTTAGTCTCCTTTCTTCCCTTTTTTTTTCCCTTCCAAGTGAGGCTCCTGCCCCTTCCTCTTGTGCCATTGCTGGGCCCCACCGAGCAGAGCTGGTCCCTGCTCTGAGCCTGTAGGTGTAGAAGGAAGAATTACAGGTGACCTCACCCCTGATAAGTCACAGTTGTACAGAGAAGAGGAACAGCCTTGCTCTCAATGGGTTGCAGCTGTGGCTAATAAAGGTAAGTGTATAAAAGGGGTGGGTTGGCTGATCAGGGGAAGATTTAGAGCAGAGAACCTTGAGGAAGAGTCCTGAAGAAGAAGGGATGGTCCAGAGACACACAAAGGAGAATGAAAGGAAGAGAGCTGCTGCTGTAAAAGATCTGCTGTAAGGTCAGTCTGGGTCTGAAGGAGTTGGAGCCTGCAGCCTTAGTTGAGCTAGGTAAAAACCTGTGGTCAGAGGTGGCGAGGAAATGCTTGCAGTTATATTCCAGCAGGAAATTACCAGCAGTGAGGGTCTGCAGTTGGACCCTACAGTGGGAGCTTGCTGCAGCCAGAGTCAGGATGGCTGAGCTGTAAAGAAGGATAAACCAGGACCCTTTTCAAGCTGAGGCAGGTGGGAACAGCTCTGTGCAGGGGCCTTGAAAAAAAATAAAGACTTGGAGCTAAAAGCACTGCCAACAATGACAGGTGCTAGTTAAAAGACTCAAAAGTATGTGCCAGTTTTTAAATGAAGCATTTTGCCCTCCATGGGTTGCTTCCTGGGATGAAGAGCAGGGAGCAGATGCCTCCCCTGTGCCAGTCAGGTGGTCCCTCTCTGCAGGGACATCTGTGGCAGCAGCAAAGGACCCTGCAGGGCACAGAGGAGGGGGTTGTGCACTGTTTGTTCCTCTGTTGGCACTTCTGATGTAGGAACAGGCTGGGGGGTTGTGGCACTCCACCTGTGCCATGTTCTCTTGTGGTTTCTTCTTTCATTTCCCTTCTCTCAGGGTGCAGCACTCCCCTGCCCGCTGTCCCTTCCCACCATTGTCTGCTCCTGCATTTTGAAAACCCCCCTCCAGAGGGAAGTGGCTGCTGGAATTCTGTGTCAGAGGGAAGTTCCTCTGGAAATGGCTCTAATGTACAAAAAGTGGCATAATTCCCTGGTCAAAAGCAGCGGGAACACTGAGCAGGTACCTGGTTCCACAGTTGGAAAGCGTGTTTGATTGTCTCAAAATGCTTTTCTTTGCCTTGGTTTTGGTCCAAAGTAACATTTTGCTTGATGGAGTAATACTTTGAAGTCATACTTTGCTCTTCTGTTTCCAGGTGCTGCCCCACTCAATGGGAGGGGGCTGAGGGAGGGCTGGGGGTGCTGAGGGCTCACCCCAGCACTGGGGTGAGAAGGGGGTGCAGACAAGCCCATGAAACTGCCCACTTGCAGCCCAGGCAGTGCCCCTCTGCCCCTGTTAGACTGACTGCTCTGGTGAACTCAGTTTATTTTGGGTTTGCATCACTGTGGTGGCCGAGGCCACACGGAGACAAAGGCCTGACCCACCCCAGCTTGCTGCTCCCACCCTGCCTCTCTCCCTGCTCCTGTCCATGCTGAGCTGCCCTGAGAGTGCCCTCCTGGCACCCTGAGATCATTTCCCTCTTATTCCTCAAGCACTTGGTATCGTTCACAGCTCCTCTCACCTCACCCTGCCTGTGGACACAGCACCCTGCCCTGATTGAACTCACTGCAGAGACTTTGTCTGCTGATTTCCCAGCCCTGGCACAGAAAAACTCGTGGCAGCAGTTTCTCCCAATTCACCATCCTTACTCCTCCATAGTCCCTCTGCTCATCACTGAAACCTTCTTTGGAAAACTGGCATTACATTCACCACTTTCTAGTTATTCACTAAGCAGACCTTGAAGCAAGAAGCAACACTCCCGAGTTAAAGCTGGAGCTGTTTCATCCCCGGGCTTCTTCATAACTTTTGGATGAATAAGGTTCTGGCATCCTTGAAATAAGCTCATACAGCAGGGGAGATCATAGTCAGGTGTATTTATTTTATTTCATCAATTTTTCTGGCTTTTGACTCACTGTATCAAAAGAAATCTATGTTTTAAGGCATGTGGTGCTTACACTGAGTTAAGAATATTTGGACTGAAAAATGTTGCTTTTAAAAAACCATTGGAAGGTATCAAGTTTGGACTGCTGACCCCAGGTCCTTTCAGAAGTGTTAAGCTGTTAAATGCAGCAGAGAGCATTCTTTGACATCTGCAGCCCTTAATACATGACCCCTGGTGTTTTCTGGAGGGATTTAGAAAGAAAAGGAACAATCAACAGGAAGAAAAATAATAATAAAAATCATCTTTCTATGGTACAGAACAAACACTTCCATGCAAGGGCTGGTTGTGCCCAGGCTGTTCCAGGCTGCCTTCACAGCTCCCTCTGATCATAGATCTTGTCATGAATCTGAGGGTTTCAGTGTTTTTACACATCCCTAGGGGCATTTTCTGTCAATTTTACACACATGAGTCTGCAAAAGAAGTCCCCACGGGGTATGCGAATGCAAGTTGGTGTGTTTGAGCTTGGGGAGCTGTTTGCTCAGACCTAAGGGCATCCAGTGTCCCACCAGGGTGGCCAAGCTGCCCCTTCTCTCCTGTTTAGCAGCTGGGTGGGGGGCAGGTGTCTGCAGCTCCAGCCTGGCCCTTCAGCAGCTCCCTGTGCTGGGAAACCCTTTCCTCCTCGTGTCCCTGCAGGGAAGTTCAGTTTTGCACAAAGAACCAACCCTCATTTTCCTTGCACAGTCTCTACCTGTTTCCAGGTGATTATGTGCAGCCTTCTGGATGCTGAAGTGCTTCAGCTTCTCTCTTCTGAGTCATCTTTCTGCTTTAAATTTTCTGCATTTGTCGTTTCTGCTCATCAGTATTTTCTCATTCTCCTCTTTCCAGGGTAAGATAAAGCTGACCCCATGGTTTTTTTTTCTTTTAATCCATCTCATGTAAAAGTTCAGCCCTTTATCTCCTGCTGCCTTGGCTCAGACTGTGACAAAGCACATAAAAGTGCAGGGGATGCTGGTTAGGTCAGGGGTGCCTGGATTTGGGATTTAAAGCTGGCAGGCTGTCCGTGCCCTGGGTCTGACAGCAAACCTGCTGTGCTCAGCTGGCTCAGCTTCCTCCACGTCTGGGAGGTGCCAGGGTGGGGAAGGCTCCTGTGACTCCTCCTGAGTGGAGTGGGTGAAGGAGCTTGGTGAAAACCCATCCCTTCCCAAACTGGAGCTGATGCTCTCCCCTGCTTCCAGCCAGATGAGGCTGGAACAAGAGCTGTGCCCAGATTTGTGTCCCTTCCCCACAGAGCATCCTGTATCAACAGCTGGCCAGAGGAACAAGTAAACTTCACTCTTGCAGCCCTTCCCAAGAGCTGCACTGGATGTTCCCTGGAGCTGTAACTCACTGCTGAACAACACAGACCTTTTCCTTCAAGACACTAAAATACAGAGTGGAGGAAGGGTAAGGAAATGGCTTTTCTCACATTCTGACAAGAGCTCCTGCCTTCTCTCTCCAAACTGGCAGCACGTTGTGCAAAAATATCCCAGGAGGTCAGCACTCCTTGGCAAAGCTTCTTGTCAGGACACTTGATGAGTTTTGATGTGGTTTCTGCTGGTGTGTGCCAGCACCTGGCAGGCAGCGCCTCTCAAACTCTCTTATCTTTATCCCCCTGTGCCAGAGTCCCACCTCACTTGTTATCTCCCATCTTGCATGGCCCTTGCCTTGTTCCAACATCCCCATCTCTGTCACTGCTCCTTTTCTGCCTGTCCCTGTGCTCCTGGTGAACAAACCCCAGATGTGCTCATGTGGGTGGGTACTCAGTAACTGTGCAGCACACAGAGTCTCTGAGCCTCCCAGGACATCCTTCGTGTGCACCTTTGGGCAACTTTCTGTGGTTTTGTGGATTGATTTTGATGCCTTGGAGTGGCTACCTAGAACAGAGATTCGACAAGGTTAAGAGAGCAAAGTGGGTATTTATTAAAGGCCTTCAATAGATGCACCTTGGGCAGCCAAAAGCCTCCCAGAGGCTGCACCTAAAATGGTCACGAGTTTTTCAGACAGAAATAAGTTTGGTCCATTTCCATATCAGGAGTTAATCCTCCAATTACAGCTGTAGGTAATGAAGTCATATTCCCCCAGTTCACTTTTGTTTATACTTTTCAGGGCCCGAGGCAGTGTGTCCTTGAGTTTCAGGCCCAGAGGAATTATTTTGTCTGACCAAAATGTGAAAACAGTAGCTAACACTTTACATGGAGTTTAGTGTTATGCACTAATGCAGTACAGGATTTGAAAAATATGAAGGTTAAAATCTTAAGGCATCACTTTGAAGCTTAATCTTGCTAAGAACTGCTGTTTCCAAACCTGTGCTGATCTAATGGTCCCCATGTCCATATTCCCATGGCAAATATTCATTGAGACAAGAACTTTTAAAAGATTTTTTTTCCTATTGATTCATCTCAAGCCCAAGGGTGGTAACATTTAGCAAAATACTGTGATTCTGTTGAGAAGAAGCAGCAGCAGCAATTTGGTGCCTTGGTAGATGGGAAGTAGGACTGAATGGCTTGTGGGAGAACATGGGAAAAAATGGGAGTGAAGAGGAGCCATGAAGTTATGCAGTGAGGAATGACAGAGGAAGGAGAAAATCTGGTGGGTTCTTCTTTGGGTTGCTCCAGTTCAGAGAGCTGCTCAAACGTCTGTCTTCCCTAAAGGTTGCTCAAATGTTTATTGGCACCTTTGAAGGTCGCTAAAGCCCACCTAGACCTTGGTGAAACCTTGGAATGTTCTGCTCCCACAGCTGAGGGTAAGTTGGGCAGACGGGTTTAGTGCATGGAGCCTGGTGTTGGGGTTACAGGGACCCACCTTGTGCTTCCAGCTTGAGGGGAGGAGAAGAGACCCTTGTGTGAACCAGCTGGGCCAGTTAGTGTCTGTCCTGGGCTGTCCCTGCAGGGACAGGATGGGAGGGAATTCCGTGCTGTTTCTGACAGAAATGTCTGTGGCATGCCCTTGGCGTGGCTGCAGGACGTGAGGAGCAGCAGCAGGGAGCTCTGAGCTGTGCCTGACTGTGCCAGGCTCCAGTCCCCGAGGCAGGGCAGGCACAGCAGTGCTGTGTGGTGCCAATTAGCCCTGCAGCTCCCTGCAGCTGCTTTGTCTGGGGTGCAGCCTTTGCTGATGTGATTACGTCTGTTCTGGTCCCCAGGCTGGCTCGTGTGCTCGGCGTGGTGTCACAGCCATTCTGCAGAGCAGGGGGAGTGTGGGGGCTTTGTGTACAGAAACCAGGGGGAATGTGGAAAGGAAAGGGCCCTTTGGAGCAGTCCCTTGGGGTGAGGAGTGCTTGGGTTTTGATGCTCTGTGTGTGGTTTGTGTGGAGAGATGAAACAGCATTGAACAGACGTGTCCCAGCACTGCCCTGGAGCTGCTGGGATGGGCAGGCTGCCCAGGGAGGGGAAACCAGACAGGCTGGACAATGTGATACCTTGGCAATGACAGCTCGTGCACTATGGGTCAGGAAGGGCCTGTCCCTTCATCCCACAGCTCGGTGTTGCTCCGCTCTGGTGTTATCAGCCCAAGCTCCCATCTGTGGGAAGCACAATTTGCCCAGATCCTCCTGTCACTTCTCCTTTGGCCACGCCGTGGCAGTGACAGCTGTGCTGACATCCCTCAGCCCATTCTCACATTGCTCAGGTTAATGAACCCAGGTCTCAGCCCTGTGTGCTCTGAATAACAGAATAACCACAGGCTAATTCTTTGCAGCCAGTTCTCTTGCATTATTTATAGATGAGGAGTACCACACTGTCCATGAGGGAAACTATGGACGCTTGGCTGTCAGCATGTCATACAACTTCTGTCTGGCAACAGCCTCTACTCAGGTATCTCTTTTTTCCATCTCTTCTTTCCAGTAAAGTTAGCTAAAAAAGCTAAAAAATGATGAGCTAAAAATGTAGCTAATAAGACTCTGACTTCAAAAGACAAGCCCTTGTCCCAGTGGTATTGAGTTACCAACTCACAGCTACCTGTGCTGTTGATGTTCCCTCAGCCTGAAATCCTTCCTGTGGTTACACTGAAATCCCTTCAGCAGAGCAATCCACACATCTCAGCTTGTCTTCTTGCTGTAATTCCTGCCTACAGACGATGTAAAGATGAGACAAGTGCTCTGTTGAGATGCTGCTTTCCAGCCCTGCGACTTCACAGCTCGGAGCTCTCCTGTGGAGTTAATCAGTAATTCATACACCTCCTCCAAAATCCCAGCCTTCCCCAAAGCCTCTTAAAAACACAGATGAGTAATGTTAGAGAAAAGAGACTTCTGTAATTAAAAAATGTTTCCACTAATATTTTCCATGGTAAATATTCATTGAGAAAAGAACTTTTTAAAGATTTTTTTTTTCCTATTGCTTCACCTCAAGCCTAAGGGTGTTACTATTTAGCAAAATACTGTGATTCTGTTGAAAAGAAACATTTAATTTCAAACTTTTTCATCCAGGAAAAGGACTCCGTAATGTCTCGTTTTCCAGCTCATGAGAGACCTCAGCATTCCAGCTTTCCATTCTCATTTGGAATTGAAAGTAATTTCAAATTTCTAAACTCCTGGTTTAAATTCCTTTTTGGGGCTAAGTGATGATTTTCCTCATAAAAGTTTTCTATTCTCTTTTTTTGCTTGGTTTTTACTGGTGAGTGTGTGCAAGCATTTCCCTAAAGAAAATGAGCATCTACAGGAAAATTAATGCTCTTCCTTCTACCCTTTAATTTCATCCAGCACCAGCTTCTGCCTCGTGCTTTCCAGTGGGAATTGTGTGTGAAGCTCGTGGTTTTCTCAGCATTAGCTCTAACCAGGGAATCAACCCCATAAAAACAAACTGGTTTATTTAATAGCCTTGATCATATTTTTATGTGTAGAGAGACAAATACAAATGCTGTCAAATGCAGCTTTCCTCTTCCCCCTGCACCTGGAGCCTGGCTGGTGGATGGTACCTGAAAAGCTGGAAAATAGCTGTGGTCTGCAGTCAGAGCCTGTCTGTGGCAGCACTGGCAGCAATTCAGTCCCCTGATATTGAATTCAGTCCCCTGATATTGAATTCAGTCCCCTGATATTGAATTGACCATCTGCAGGTATGATCCCTTTTCCCAGGAGGATTTCTCCCTTCCCAGCTCTCAGTGTGCCCAGTGTTCCCTCCCTGGAGGCAGCACCTGCCTGGCAAAGCAAACTGGTGCTGTGGGACTTCTGGGAGCAGCTCCCTGAATCCAGGTGCTCTGAGCCTCTGCCTTGCTCTCTGTATCTGTTGGTGATTCTTTTCTGGCAGCTGGATGGGCTCTCTGCCTGCTCTGCTGTGTTGGGCTGGGCTCTGTCCAGCTACTTTTCTCTTTGAAGCAGAGATGAGACCAGCGAGGCTTTGTTTGGCTCCTATAAGGAAAACATCTCTGCACTGACCCATATCCAAGGGAACGGGGAGAGATGACAAAAGTTTGTGCTCTCCAGGCTCCTACTAGCAGAGAAAGCAGGAAAAAGAAAATGGGACTTCAAAATTCTCACACTATAATTTTCTGCTTTAGGGAATTAACAGCTGTTGGACCTTGCTGCTGCTCAGAGCAATTCATGAAGGATTGTTGTCTGACAAAAGTTTTAAGCTTCTGCGTTGCTCAACTCCCCCAGATCTTGTCTCTGTGTTCACGTTTTGGAAACTGCAACTGCTTTGAACAGCCAAGACTTTTATCTGTGCTCATGCTCTGAGGGTGAAGCATTTTGCCTTTCCCTTCTGGAGGTGTTGCCATGTTTGCCCAGGAGTTGGGAATGCAGGAGATCTGAGGGAGCTGTGGCTCTGCAGGTCGGGCCAGCTGCTGGCAGTGCCCTGGGAGCTTCCCAAAGACTTTTCCTGGGTGCCAGTATCAGAGGGCAGTCAGGGTGTGCCACTAAGGGATGTTCATCCTTTCTGCCTCACTGCAAGCAGTCCAGAGGTTAAATTTTATCATCTCTCTCAACAGTCTTTCAAAACAGAGTCGTTGCTAACTTGCCTCTGTCCAACAGCAGCACCTCATGGTGCAAATTTCTCATGAGGCAAATTTGTCCTCTCCAAAAAGGCCACACTGCATTGCAGGGGCACTGCTCTTTCCTCACAGGTCCCTTGCAGACCTGTCACCTTTGGTACCAGCTGCTGGGATTTGAGTTTATTGTTCTAATGGGAATAACCAGGGAAGAGGAAGATGGGCTTTGCCTTATTTTTTTCTGTTTCCCCCCCAGTTTCTCATGACACTTGGGCTGGCAGAGCAAGGAGCAGCTGGGGAGAGGCTGAGCATCCTGTGTGGCAGCTGTTCCTGCTGCTGAGGGGTGCAAAAGGCTGGCTCAGGAGCCAGGCACAGGTGAGGTTGCTCAGACTCCCTCCTTTCCAATTTCACAGTTCATTTGAATGCACAGACGAGAGAGGAGAGCATCACAAAGCCAGCCCTTGCCTCTCCTGACTACAGAATCAAAATGGAAATGAAAATTTCTGAACCCTGAACTGGCTCACTGAAACCTTCTCAGGGTGAAGGACCTGGAAGTATTCCCTGTTCTGCCTCTTCTAGGAAAGCTTTTGAATAGGGGATGTCTCTTTTACTTGGAAAAGAGAAAGCTTTTTGAATATCATGCTGGGGGTTTAGCTGCAGCTGTGTCTGAAATGATTTGGGGAATAAGAGCTGACTCTTTAGAGTGAGAATCTGCAGTCTGAGCAGGTGGAGGGAGGGTGAAGCGTGGCCACCTCCCTTGAGGGGATTAGGGAAGCTTCCCTGTGTTTTTCCTGCCTGTGGAGCAGAGACTGGAAGGAGGGCTGGGAGCTGCTGATGCACATTGCAGGGAGGTGAAGGCAAGGTATGGAGAAATATGAGCAGTCAGACCGTGTTAGTTGATAAATGAATGAGTAGGGGACAGTTTAAGGATTGCTGGGACATTCCTGCCCCCGGAGCACTGCCCAGAGGAGGCTGTGGGGACCCAGTGGGAGCTGTGCCAATGACTGAGGTTGATGGATTTACAGCAGCAGTTGTTCCCACATCTGCTGGGTGGGGTTGCCCACCAAGGGGGTTTTGTCCTGGCCAGAGGTGTCTGCCAGGTCCTTGCAGGTGTGTTAGGTGCTGTGGCTCACCAGCAGCTTCCCAGGGCCAGCACTGGGCTGAGCAGGGGCTGTGACATCCTGATCTCTGCAGGCAGCAGCTGGGCTAGGATGCTTCACTCTGTGAGTAACTTCTGGAGAAGCTGCTGCATTTTCCTACTGCAGATCCCAGGAGTGTTTTGGATCAGGGAGGGCACCTGGCTGGAGGAACCACAGGGCTGCAAATGAGAGCAGCCTGGGTTTGGTACCCCCTGCCCTCTATCACACCACAGATCACTTTCCTGCCCTGGAACTGCCATCCCAGCAGGATCAGCAGAGCCCAGAGCCAGACCCAGTCCTGGCACTGGGTGCAACACCTCTGTGCTTGCGCCTTTCTCTGAGCTCCAAAAGAGTTTGGAGATATCTCCTCATCTGGAGCTCATCTCTGGCTCTGAATCTTGGCACATTTGACTAATTCCCTTCCTAAACTGGAAAACCTTAATCCAACAGGGCAGAGCACTGTGGTAGGGAGAGGAATCTGGGCGTGGGGGACTTTGGGATTTGTTTGCAGGGCTGGGTGCTTTTTGTTTGGGATTTCTTTCCCCCCTCCAGGCTTTTCTGTGTTATCAGCATGTGCCCAGCAGTGGTACTTGCTTGAGCAGCTATAATTTCCTCATTCCTTCCAGTGTAAACCGGCCCAGCATCTCAATACTGCCATTAGATGTTTCCTGTGAAGTATGAGAGGCAGCAGCAGTGAAAAAATCATCCTTTATAATGCTGGACCTGATAGTCAGGATCATGGTATAATCAATTCTTTATCTCTGTCACCCCTTCCAAGGTCAGGATTTACACTAATTTCTTTCTGCCCCTCTTTGGTAGATCCATCTCTGCTTTAAAAAGCCTTGCCAGCATTTTATAGCCAGTTTCAATTTGGAAGATGCTGAACTTGAAGCAGCAGACTGAAGGCACCAAGACATTAATTCCCCTATTTCTATGCAGTTACGCATTGGTTGTCAGCAACCAAAAAAGAAATGCAAACCAGGCTGCTTTTTTGATGCTTTTTGTAAGCATCAAGAGGCAAAGGAACCTGGAGCCATCCTCCAGCCTTGCACCCTGGGCATCATCCCAGGGAGCAGGCTGTGGTACTTCACCTCACCTGGGCAAATGTTTGTGGGATAAAGGCAAAGACCCCATGGGCTGTTTGTGTTACAGCCACCCTTGGGATGCTGCATTGTTGGCCAAGGCTCTATGACTTTGACTAGCCAAGGATTGTAAGGAGGGGTCGAAATTGATCCCCAGGTTTTTGAAGGATTTACTTTATTTTGGTATTTTCCAGTGCTTTACAGTGGCTGCTGCTCATTGAGCTTTGTAGGACCCTGCAGGGGCAGCTGCTTCTTCAGGTGGAGGATTTGAGGGCTGCAGGGGGAGGGCAGGGCTGTCCCTGCCTCCTGCACATCCATCTGCTGGGGCATGGAGGGTGCTGTGCTTCAGGCAGGAGGTTTGGGTGCCCCAGTTTTTGTTGGATCACAGCTCCCAGCCCAAAGCTGCCAGAATCTGAGCTTGGTGCTCTGAAATCTCCCTCTGAGTTTCTGTGTGAATGCAGGTTCAGTCACAGGCAGGCAGCTCTTGGGTGATTGGGATTTACCTCAACAGCAGCTCTGGGTGCTATAACAACAATCTTTATCTATAGATGGGATATGAGGAAAAAAATCTTCCCTGTGAGGGTGGTGAGGCCCTGGCACAGGTTACCCACAGAAATTCTGGCTGCCCCATCCCTGACAGTGTCCAAGGCCACGCTGAACAGGGCTTGGAGCAACCTGGGACAGAAGAAGGTGTCCCTGCCCATGGCAGGGGGTGGCACTGGGTGAGCTCTGATGCCCCTTCCAACCCAAACCCTTCTGTGATTCTATGATATTCCTAAATAGCCAGAGATGAAGATAATGGATTTGATTAATGACTCTGCCAGTTTTGGTTTACTCCATCCAGCAGCCCCACCCTGCTGGAGCTCAGTTTCAGTGCTCCTGGTCTCTGGTGCTCTGTTACTCTCACCCTGCCTCTCTTGCAGTCTCTTCTATCAATTAACCCAGTATCTGGGAGGGAGGGGAAATCTTAAAACTGGATTATCTTCTTTTATTATTATTTTTAAATATAGGAAACACTTGTTCAGGAGGGACTGTTTTTTCTCTTGCAGAGGGCAATTTATGTGGCTCTGTGCCGTGGTGAAATAAAGCCTCAAATTCAATATTTCCCATGCCACACTGCTAATTGTTTCCATCTGCTAAAATGGGTTTAATTTGATTGACAGAAATTTCTTAACTGTTGCTAGACAGTGAGTTAACAATGGCAAAGTAATCCATAAGTAAATCCTTCTGGATTAGTTCTGCATTCAGGATGCTGGCACTCTTGGTATTGCTGTTTTTACTTCTCCTTTTTTTTATGAAGATTTTTCTTGCTGCAGAGATCGCAAGAGGCTGACGTTGTGAATGAGTTGAGACTCGGGAGGTCTGTGCTCATCTTCCAGCTCCGTTAATCCTTCCGTAAGCCTTTTTGAAAAGGATTCAGCTCCTTTAAACTGCCTTTGCAAAAGCCCCAGGTCGAGCTGGAGCCTTCAGGCTTTATCCTTGAGCTGATGCTCAGAGAGAGGAGAGTTTAACACCTAATTGGGGAGCTCTGCCTTTGAAAAGGGTCAGGCTGGGAGGCAGCCGGGCATTCCATGAGGAAATGTGGGACTTGGATCTCCCCGGGAAAAGGGTCACTCTGCGGTGGTGATTGACACCTCAGTCCTGACATAGCTGTTCCCATGTCTGCTGCCCCCCAAAAGCTCGGCTTGACCCACATGGTGATGATTTCTGTTTTGGGGGTGGCTTGAAGGAGTGGCTGCTTTGTCTGGCATCTGAACTGGAGCAGAGTCATTGGGGAGCTGGGTGAGTGCTTAAATAGGAGTTCAAATTGTGAGATTCAGCAGGAAAGTTGCAGCAATTAATAAAATCTTGTGAGAGATTGAGTGATGACCTTCTCAGCAAGAAGAAATCCAATCTGCTCTGTGAATAAACTTTACCGCTTTGCATTTCCTTTTCCCAGGAAGGTGAGGGCTACTTAGATTCCTCCTCCCCTGGCAAAGCCCTTGGCAGTTCACTGGGGCTGTGCAGAAGTCCTTTGGGTACTTTGGAGTACCAGCTGAGGGGAATCCCCAGAGCACCACTGCTCATCCCAAGGGGAAGGAGGAGCAGCTTGGATGCCCTCCCTGCTGCTCTCACCGTGAATAAGGGACAAGAACTTTGAGACAAGGGCTGAGGCTGCAGCGAGCCAAATGGGCTGTCAGTCTTCCCAAGAGCTGCCAAAGGGAAAGGGAAGGAAGGTCCAGATTGTGTGATGATGCTGTCTGAGGCTATTCCTGTATCTGCTGGCTCCTGGAGGAAGGAACTGGGTCTCTGCCAGGGTTTGAGTCATCTCCTTATCTCAGCTGTGCTGGTGCTCCCTCTGGGCTGCACTCTGCGTGTGGGTGACTCCCCAGGGAGATGGAGACACCTGGAATCCTGTCCCAGCAGGAGTCATTAGATTCTTATTAGCTATTGCTGCCCTGTGGCCCTGGGGTGGAAGGCAGAGAGGAGAAAGGAGGAGAATGTATGTGGGGGCAGTAGTGGGGATAACTGGAAATGGGGTGCCTTTCCTTAGACACCAATAAATCTGTCCTTTCCTTGCCCTCTGCAGAGCAACCAGACCTTCCCCTGCCCAGGTCCTGTCTCCCTCTGGTTTCTGGGGCATTGCAAGAGCACAGGGAGGGCTGGAGGGATGTCCCTGAAGTGCCACATCTATCCCTGCTCCCTGTATGGCAGCTCTGGAATTCCTGTTTGCTCCTGCTGCTGGGTTAGGATGAGCTGGGCTGTGGGGACAGGTCTTGCATCACTGGTGACTCAACATCCCACTGAGTCATGGCATTAATATTCCAGAGTGAATTAGCACACGGGTAGGAGTGTGTGCACGGGCCAGGATAAAGTTTTATTTATTCAGCAGTGATATTGTAAAGGAGGAGCTCTCATTAGCAGAATGGTGTAAGCATCATTTTCACATTTGGGGAGCTACTAAAATATTTCTGTAGGCCTGAAGGAAAAGTCTTCTGGACAATAAAAATACAAAATTAATTGCAAGGCATTTGGGTCTTCTACCATGAAGTACAGCACTCCTGATCTGTGATTGTAATGATTAAGAGTGCAAGTTATGAAAATAGTTTTAATGTAAAAATAAATTGCATTTATCATGCAGGGAACATTACACTTGGCTGGAGAAGATAGAAGTGTCCTTGTTCAATATACATCAACTACAATTCTTGAAATATTCTTGAGCACCACTCAAGATTTAGGGTGCTTGAAATGCTGCTCCTCCATTACAAGTATTTCTGCAAAGGCTTGTGCAGCTCTGAGCTGGTATGTGTGTAAAACCCTTTGGTAGTTTTGTGCCCCTGTGACTCATGTTTGAGTCATCAGCCTGACCACCTGCTTGAGTTTTGAGGAGAGATCAGATGCATTCTTACCTTTTACAGACATCCTGGTGGGCTGATGAAGTGAAGTCATCAGTGAGAAAGTGCTCAGAGGATGTGTCATCCTTGTTATCCTTTTGGATTCATTACTCCCTCCTCAGAGCATGTCACTATTTTTTTCCAGCCGAATGTCCTTCTTATTAAATTTAATCTCCTTTAAAGTGTTTGTTTTGTATTTCTGCCCCTCATAGGGGTGTTGCATTGTGCCATTTGTGCTTTTGCTAATTTGCTGTCCCATCCTTAATCTCTCTTTTTCCTTAGCCTCTGAATTTGGGATGAAACAAGTCTTCCCAATATTATGTGGTTAAGAAAATGAGTTAAATCCACAGATTCACCTGTTCTTGTAAAACCACAGCTTTGCTGCAGAGGACACACTCTGCTGATAAACAACTGCTTGTGGCACCCAGGCATGGGCTGAGCAGGTCTCAGCTGCTGTCACCTCTTCACTGGCTGTGATTTTGATTTGTGGGACTCTGGGACAGCTGTCACCTGTATTTAGGTCCCTCACTTTATTTGTGCCCCTGCATTGATTGAGCTGCTCCATGGCTCTTTCTGTGGAAAAGGAAAGCTCAGGGACAGGTTTGAGCTCGGATGTGGCACCGAAAGGACGAGTGACCATGGAGAGGTGGTCTTGCTGGGAAGGGCCAAACAGGGGGAAATCTGCTGGAAGAGTCTGTCCCCTGTGATTGGACATGGTTGAACAAAAACCTAGCAGAAAATGGGAGCAGGTTCTGGGAAGTGAAGTTATTGTTCTACCTGCATTGTTTGTGTTTGCTGTTGTCATGACTTTTGTTCCTGTTTACTTGCTAAGGACTGAAGTTGTGATTCTTCTATTATTATGTTTTTGAAAGTGATCTGATAAAGAGTCTTCTTTTCTTTGGAGTAATAATTGCCTCATTTCTTGCAGATGATTTGCAGAGTAATGCTTACAAATTCATAATGTGGGGAAATGATTTTGATCTTTAGTGACTAATGTGCTGAATAATTTTTATTTTTCCTTGTGTATGAGTCAGTATAGACAGGTGATGCTCTGTGATTAAGAATTGCAAACACAGGTGGTTCCCCTGCATTTCAGGGTAAAGGTATGATTAATATTAGGAAGGCTTGGGTTGGAAGGGACATTAAAGCCCAGCCAGTTCCACCTCCTGCCATGGGCAGGGACACCTTCCACTATCTCAGGGTGTTCCAAGGCCTGTCCAACATGGCCTTGGACACTGCCAGGGATGGGGCAGCCACAGCTTCTGGGGCTCTCTTCCTCAGAGAAGTGTTTCCCTGGTCAATCCCCATGGTCCTTGGCAGGTCCCTCCTGGTGGCATCTACCTTGTCCTGCCTTGGCATAGGAAAGAACAAACCCTTCTTTCACTGCCTTTCTCGTGTGCTGTGCCCAGCAGAGCAGCTGTTTGCAGGCATGAGAGCTGCCTCCTTGGCCAGCTCTTCAGGAATTCTCTGTCACTTGGAAAACAGCAGTGTGGATTTCTCCTCTCCTTCCTGGCTCAGAGCAGTTAAAGGGTGAGAACTCTAAATCTGATTCTGCCATGATTAGGGCAAAAATGTTATTTACACTCATCTGGTGGCAGCCTCTGTGCAGCCAGCAGGAGTTTGGGCTTGAGCTGCCCGTGGGGAGGATGCCCCTTGAGGCAGAAGCTTCTTGAGGTCTTTGTGCTGAGCTGACAAATGCTGATGGGATGTTTTCAGTGCACTGAGGTTGTACTGCCTCTCCAGGAGCCAAGCAGAGTGCTGTGGTCTGCAGTGTGGTCTCCAGGGACCTCACTGAAGGGTTTAACACACACTTCTCTCATAACCAGGTCAGGAGCTACAACTGTCAACAGACACATTATGCTGGATTGTGCTCATGAAAGGGAGCAGAGGCTGCTAAGGCCAAGAAACCTCTCTGAATCTCCCAGTCAGGATCCTCCCTGCTGAGCCCAGCTGCTGCAAACTGGAGATGCTCCCCATGAGCTCTGGGAAGGCTCTGCTGTCCCAGCTGCCAGCAGAGCTGCCACAGAAATGAGTGGCATCTTCCCTGGCTGAGCCTGACAGCTGCTCTATGGAGACAAGCATTCCTTTTATGTTACATCCCTGCTCTGAGTGTGGGTTTTCTACCTGTGACTGCCAAAATGTTGAGGGGAACAGGGGAAGTGGGGGAAATGTCTCAAGCTTTCAAGGCCCAAAGCAGTACATACTGAATCCCATTCAGCTCTGCTGGGAAGTGTTTACCTGAAAAGCTTTTAGAAAGCAGAAGGCAACAAAACAATTGCACAAACACAAACTGTTTTCTTTCCAGCAATAATCTAATAATCAAAAAGAGAACTTTCAGTTCTGTGACTCCTCAGGCTTGGGAAGAGCTGATAAAGCCAAAGCTGATTAGAACAGGACCACTCATGTTTCCTCTAACAGCTGCTTCTAATTTCACCTCGTTTTCTCTGGAAAGTTACTTCTGGACATAATAGGTTTGGGGGATGCCAAACCATTTTCATTTTTCAGTTTTCTATCATGTTTAAATGTGGAAGAAGCGCTATTGCCCGGTGGGAGATGCTTCACTATCACAGTTGGTGATGGCAGCAGGTGGGGCTGGATGTGCTTTGGCAAAGTTTTTGGCTGAGTTGGACCAGGAGAGAGCAGTGGAGCTGGAGGGGTATTTGGTTTTGGTCCATATAACCCCAGTGCACAAGCTGTCATGGGCTGTGCTTTCACAGGTGTGGATGTGCTCCTCCTAAAGCAAAAGGCTGCTGGTTTAAAGGCAATCCTTCAAAACTCTCACAGGGGCAGGCTCCCTGTGATATAAGGACTGTGGTGTCTGGAAGTGGTTCTGGGGTTTTCTCTCCGATTTTGCTTCTTTTCTCTGCTGAAATTAAAAAGATAATATTAATCTCTTAGAAAATGTCATGTATCAGGGCAGAGATATAACAATCAGAGTCTTTGGAGACAATTCCCCGTAGTATGACTTTGAAATTAGAGTAAATCCATCATGAAGATAAGTAAACAGAAACCTGAAGCATGTTTTGGTGGGCTTTTTTCTCTCACATGATGGCATACAGGAAGAAATCAGTCTCAGAGGGTGAAACCCATTGATGCTTGGGTTTGGTTTTGGTTTTTGAGAGAAATAGAGCTTGATACTAAACACTGTGGTGTTGCAGCCTCTCTCCTCTACCTGGCCTGTCCTACTGACATCTCTGAAGGTCACTGGATGGGGACGGGGGGGAATAAGAGGCACAAGGCAAACTGTGAAGGAGGTGGAGAGCTTTGTCCTGTCCTTTGCATGATGTCTGACATGGAGGTGAGCCCCATAGGCCAGATACCCCCACTGCCCTTGCTGGAGAGCAGAGCCCATGGAGGTACAAAGGTGATGGTTCTGGTGGCAGCTCCTCCCTGGAGCCCACTGATTTGGGAGTATGCTCCTATATAAAATTGCTGTTTCCTGTGGAAATATTCCCCCTGCTTCCCATGCTGCCAAAGGAGTGATTGTATTGCATGACAATCTGCTGTGGAGTGAGGAATGTTTGAGTTCCCCCTCGATCTTCTCACACTCACTGCACAAAGTGGAAGAGCAGCTTTAGCTTTTTAGACCCTCACAGGAATGTTAGATACAGCTGCTACAAAAGGTGTTTAAGCAAACATGCGTGGTTCTGGAAGAAACCTGACACAGTTCTGCCTCTGAGGTTTAGCAGTATCAACACCAGGATAAAAAGGAAAGTTAAACAAACAACAAAACTGGGATGTATCTGAAATTCCTCCATAGATGGGTTGCATCCCAGTTAGCTGGAGCTTTCTGGAAAATGAGTTGTGCAGCAGAAGGCCATGGGATGAAGGGTTGTGGTTTTAGGATCGTGTTGCAGGAAGTCTTTAAGCAGACGGAGTTGCTTTGATGGTGCCTTTCCAGGGAAGAGGTGTTCTCCAGCCTCCATCAGAGCTTGCAGTCTCTATCCCTTCTTCATGCTGAGTTACTGCCCATTTTTTTTTTTTCTTTTAGTCCCTTTTTGCAACATTATCCCGTACACACCAGGGTGAAAGCATGGCAGGGCTTTATTCAGCTGGTCCTGAGAAAAGATTCATTACACCATGAGTATCCTGGAGACCACAAACTATTTGATGAGTAGTTAAAAACCTCAAATTGTGAAGCAAAACTTCAATGTTCCTCTCCCCCTGCTTCTTTTTAGTGAGACAGCCTATGCCTGTAAGAAGGAGAACTTCTGTCCCTTCCAAAATTCATGGCTTTTCAAAATCTGTACTTTCACGAGCAGTGGATATGTTTTAGAATCTGTATGAATATTTCACCTTGACTCCTCAGCAGTTACTGGTGGCCACTTGCCCTGCATTCCTCTGCTTCTCCCACCTGCAGACATCTCCCCTCTGGGTGTTTCACACCCCAGGAAAGGGGAGCAGCCATCCCTAGTACAGGAACTCTCAGGAGTTTAACATCTCTGATGTGCTATAGCACTCAGCATGCTGCCCAGGTTTTTAATTACATCATGGTGATTAGCAGTCCAGAAAATCACTTGAAACCAATTAAGTAATGTGCACCTAACTGAAGACTGCTGCAGGCTCTGGAGACTGCTTCAGAGCAGTCACAGTTGATAGGGTTTTAAACAGTCCCTCTTCCCCTCCCTGTAAATTATTTACCTACTTCATTATTTTCCAGCTCTAACAGTAATTGTTATTTTATGGATTTAGTAAAGCTGCTATCATTAGTGGTAGCAGTAAAATTTTCTCCTGCATGTACTCCCCCATGTCTGGGTTGAGACCCTAAAGTGAGCTGTGGCTTTTCTGACCCCTGAATCACTGCCTGTGACTTTACTGCTCTCATGCAGAGGAACCACAGGTTCTGCTGCCCAACCTCCCCCAGAGTAAATCAGCTCTACAGCCCAATCTGGCCTTGTAATGGAGCAGAAGATAATGATACACTTGAGGTCATCACTACTAAATATCCTCTCCAGGAGCAGGCAATGGGATTGAGATGAGCTGGGAGCCAAAGGTACTTTTCTCCTCCAATTTTTTTTCAATATGTAAATAGTTTTGCATGAGAAAAGGTCCCTCCAGGGGCAGATGTCCCTGTACCTGACCAAGGGGGCTGAGAGCAGCTGTGATGCCCAAGGGGAGTCTTTCCCCCCACCCTGCAGCAGCCCCATGCTGGCTTGGCTGCTCCTGCAGCCTTGGGAGCCTCCAGCTCAGAGCAGCCAGAAAAGCCTCCTGGTCAGCACGTGAGAGTGTCCGAACACAGGGCTCTGGGGTGCACTGCAGGGGATGGATCACCAGGGATGTCCTGAGGGGGACATGAGGGCAAAGTGGGGTCTGGAGGCACCCTGAGAACACTCAGGTGCCCAGGGCTATGCCAGGCCTGTGCCCTGGGGGACACCCTGCCCTTCCCTGCCAGGGTGGTGGGTCACTGGGACCCGTTGCTGGGGACAGGTCCCGCGTCAACAAGCACTGGGACCCGTTGCTAGAGGCAGGTGCTGTGTCACAGTGGGGCCCTTTGTGACACCCCACTGCAGCACGTGTGGTCAGCATGGCTGCTGCCCACAGTGGATGGCGACAGGCAGGAGCCTGGAAGGGAAAAGGAGCCCCCGAGTGAAGCCCATGTCTTGCCCCACCACTCCTGGCAGCCCTGTGGGGCTGAAGTGTTCTGCCAAAGCTTCCCACGACACCTGCCCCAGGATCCCCCATATTGTCTATCCCATAGGATGGAGAAGAAACCCACTGCCTCCCCCATGGAGGCCTGGGAGGAGGAAAACTCTTCCCAGGAGAGCAGCCCTTCTTCACAGCCCTTCTCCTTCTACGACAAAACCACGATGCAGCCACTGCAGCTTGGTGAGCGAGGGGCCCTGTGGGGCTGGGCAGGGCTGGAGCCTGCCAGCACACCCTGCACGAGGCCAGGACCCTGGCACAGTGACAACAGCTGTCCTGGGGGACTGGCACCATGTCACCTGAATGCCAGGGCAGCTCGGGGCTGCACCCCAGCCTCAGCACAGCCTCTCCCAAGGAAGAAACAGAGCAGAGGGGCTCCAGGGCGTGGGCAGTGAGAAGCAGTGGGACTCTGGGCCTTTCCTGTCCATATCCCAGCATGTTCCTCAGTCCAGGGCACAGGGGCCTTCCCAGCTCCAGCAGAGCAGCTCCTCTGCCCATCACCTCCAGCCACGAGCTGCTCAGGAAAAAGGCTGTGCCTTTTGGGGTGTAGGTCTCCTTGGCTCTCTCCTGTGGCCAGAGCCTCTGCAGCCCTCCCTGCTCTTCCCCCCTGGCAGATGCCAGCTGGTTGCCTATATACGAAGTATCAGAGGACGCTGTGGATTTCATTGTGGCCTTTGTCAGCAGCCTTGACAAGGTAATTGTGGCCAGCTGGACAGTGGCTGTGCTGGCATTGGCTGGCAAGGGCTTTGCTGGGCTGTGGAGGGGTGCTGGCTGGGCAGAGCTGCCTTTCTCACAGAGCACTGCACCCCCAGTGCTCCGGTCCTGCTGGCTGTGTCCATCCTCCCAAACCCCCTGTTTGTGTCTCTGTCCCCTGGCTGCCAGGACACCCACAAGTTCACATTTCTGAAGAGCACCTATGTCCTGTGCAAAACTGCCTTGAAACGTGGCTTGACCCAGGGCCTGGATTTATTCTGCCAAACGTGTGAAGTCGTAGAGAATATCACGGTGAGGGGACATGTGTTGTTCTGGGGATGGGGACAGGTGCCCCTGGCACTGGCACCCTGTGTGGCCAGTGCTTGGGTGGGTCAGGGACTGGAGGCACTGGGTGCTGCCAGGTCCCATCCTGGCTGTGCTCTGCAGGACCTTCTGGAGAAGGAGCCAAGGGACCGTATGTCCTCACAGATCCGGTATCTCGCCATGATTACCATCGACGAGTTATGGTGGGCCCCCTCCCCAGAGCTCTGAGGCCACATGCACAAGGCCTCAGGGGCTGCTCCCAGCACCAGTGTCCAACTGTCCCTCCTCTGTCCTTGCAGCTTGGTGGAGAACGTGCTGGAGGGCAAAACCAAAAGCCTCCTCTCTGCATGTTTCTCAAGTGTCCTCTTGCTTCCCTCAGAAAGGGAAATGCCATACCAGGGTGCTGCCCTCTACAACAAGGTAAGGGCTGGGTGAGCTCCACGAGCCTCCAGCCCCTCTGGGCTGCCCCTGGTCACCCTGTGCTGCCCCATGACCAAAGATCTGAGGCAGGCTGAGGTCTTGGTGTTGCTTTCCCACCCTCGTGGCTCTGTGCCCTTCCCACACGGGCCTGGCTGCTCTGTCCCCAGCAGTTTGTGTATCCCTGTGTCTCTCCTGGGCAGTTCAGGTGTCCTCCTCAGGCACTGAGAGTTCAGCTCAGTCTCCTGGGCATGGGGAAAAGAACAGCAGAATGACAAGCACTGCTCTCTGTTGTGTTTGCAGACCCTGACAGCCCTGGACACAATGCTGAGGACAGTGGTGCTCAGCTTTCCTGCCTCCAGTGTCAGCAAGGAGCTGCAGGACATCTTTGAGGTATGGCACAAGCAGAGTGGGGGTCCCAGGGCTGTTCCTCACCCTGGAGGGGAGGAGCTGCCCAGTCCATTGCTGAGCAGGCAGAGCGTGGTGTGGGGAAGGTGTTCACCTCCTGTGAGGAAGCAGGGGCTGGCACCAGGCTGGGCTCTTCTGAAGCACAGGGGCTGCAGAGGGTCCACCTGCCTGGCCAAAAGGTTGTCCTGGGACCTTTTTCCAGGGACCCCAGGGATAGGCACCCCACTGCAGGCTTTGTGTGAGGTCAGAGGAAGCCGTGAGGGATGGTACAAGTCTGGCCCAGGAGAAGAGCTGTATTTGCTCTTGGTGCTCACCAGCGGCTTGTCTCATCCCAGATGCTGCTGGACTTCACCAGATCCAAGAGAGAAGTTGTGCAGGAAAGGGCTGTGGGGAGGATTGGTACCCTGACCAATTTGCTGTCCAACTATTCCACTCTGAAGGTAAGGACCAGGCCCCCCTCCCTGCCACTCTCCATGCCTGGGCTGCTGCCCAGATGGCTGCCCCAAGAGATGGGGCCACAGAGCCCTGCAAAGCCCAGATTCACCAGGAATCCAGCCCTGGGCACACTCTTGGGTACAGGTGTTTGGCACCAACTTGCTTCTCTTAGCCCTTCCTCTCATGCCTCCCTCAACCAGGCCTCTGTCAGCTTTGGAAGAGACAGCTCTGGACCTGTCTGCCCTGAAGACATCTCAGTCCCAGTCATGGGAAGGCTGGTGGGACGTCTCATTCTTTTCCGATATTGCAAGGAACAAATAAGCTATACAGCTTTCCACGCTCTTTTTTCCCTCGCTGAATTCCTCTGTAAGTCAAAAAGCGAGAGCAGCTGTGGCCTTCATCCCTGTGCACACAGACCTCTCTTGACAGATCTGCTTCCTGACCTTCTTTGCCCCTCCCTAGCTGCTCCCCACAGCATCCCAGCTGTCACTTTGCTGTGGAAGCTGAGTGCTCACCTCAAGTCCAGGATCTGTTTGTTGCTGCTCTCCTTCCCCCTCTTCCTTTCAGGACCTTGAACCCCGCTGGCTTGTGGCCCCCACAGCCAAAGCTCCAACTGACTCCCAGGTCCCAAAGCCAAGCCTTGCCCGTTGGAGAAGAGCAGATCCACCACCTGGCTGGTGCCTCTTGCCTATAGCAAGAAGCTATTCCTGACACCCTCCAGAAATCTGGACTGACTCTGTCCTGCTGCCTTGCAAGCAGTTCTCAGGGTGCTGTGATGACCTTGCTGGCCAAGCAGCTCCATCTTACTGACTCGTCTGTGTTTGCTCTGCTGTTCAGACAAGTCAAGGCCAAGGGATGAGTCAAACAAACTCACCTGGGAAGTTGTGACCACCTCCTCACTGTCTTCCCTGAGCACCAGAGATTGTACCCAGGTAATGCTCCCCCTCCTTGCTGGGACTCTTTGTCTGTGGCATCAGCAGGATACTTGTGTGAGCAAAGGGACCCAGAATCAGTGGGGGGGGCTTGTGGGGCCTCACTGCCCTGGCAAGAAGGTTCTTGCCATCCCTCAGCAGGGACAGCACATGGGCTGCACTCTGGTGTCCTGGCAGCAGCTCCAGCCCCAGCAGGAGCTCCAGCCCTCCTTGGTCTCAGCAAGCCCCTGGTTATCTGTAGGACCAGCACCCCATGCCCACGAGCCCTCCTCCCCGATGCGGAGGGCCCTGTCTCCTCACCCTCTCCCACACAGGGACTGCAGGCACTGCTGCCAGCTTTCCTGTGGGGTCTGCTGCCAAGCACTGCTGCCAGCGCCGCCAGGAACCGCTGCCCAGCCAAGCAGCACCATCAGGGCATGTCTTCCTTCCTTCCTGCTGTAGGCCTTTGGAAAATACCTCCACTCTAGTGAGAGGACAGATGTCATCCTTGAGGCCATTAAGGCCATGAGAGATGACAGCATCCGTGACAAGGAGGTGCCCAGCAGCATGCTGGATGTGGTCATAGATGACCCAGACTTCTGGCTGACAGATGTAAGTGCTGTGGGGCTGGATTGCCCTGATCTTCAGCCCTGTTCCTCCCTCCATCCCTTCCTCCCAAATCCAGGTGACTTGGGCACCTGAAGCCATACGAAGGCAGCAGAGAGGAACGGGAAGGGCAGCTGAGGACATGGCTGCACTTCAGTGGCAGCACCATCCTCACCTGTATCCTCTCCAGGTGCCCAAGGTAGTGAACTGCATTCTTGAAACCCTGCCATGCATCATCACAGAGTCAGGCTGTAAGAAAGTGGAGTCACTGTTTTTTGTGATAACCAACGAGTACGCCTCGGCAGTGGTCATCAGCCTGTGTGAGGCAGCTCTTCAAGGAGACAGGTACTGGCCCTGACCATCTGAAGGGCTTGCTCCACGTGGGGAGAGGGACCCTGAGGCATCCATGGAATGCTGCAGGATATCCCTATGGAACCAGGCTCTCCATCCCACAAACCTTTCCAGCTCTCTGGTGGGCCCACAGCAGCCAAAGCCAACCGAGCCGGTCCAGAGCCAGCTCGGTGCTCCCAGCCCTGCAGTGAACTCCCCCTCAGCCCTGTCCTGCCTCCTGCAGGGCCCTGGGGACCCCCAGCACAGGCTGTGCTCTGTGGGGCTGGTCCTGGCCACTGCGCTGTGGCTGAGGCAGTCCCCTGGCTTCCAGCACTGTGCAGGAGCTGTGCGAGACTCTGTCCCTTACACCTATGATTTTGGACAAGGTCATAACGGAGTTTGCTACCTTGCTCATGAACCAGTGGTGCAATCCTCCCAGAGAAGGCGCGCCCACCTTTCACAGAGCCGTGAGTTCCCAGAAAAGGCCCCAGTCCCTTTCTGTGAGCCCTCTGCCAGCACCTCGTGGCTGTGTTTGTTCCTCCAGCCGCCCTTGGGGGAGATTGACTGGGAGGAGTTTGACAAGCCCAGCATCTGGAGGGATCAGGGGCATCCCGATGTGGTGACGGCCTTCCTGATGCTGGAAGTCCTCGTTCGGCTGTCGGAGAGAGCTGAGATGGTGAGCAGGGTGGTACTGGGGCAGCCAGGGCCTGGGGATGAGTGCAAGGCTGTGGCTTGGTTTGGGCTGGGAGTCAGGATGTGACTGCTCCAAACCCTCCCTGCCGTGGTGGAGCCTTGGGGTGGCTGCCCTGGAGGTGTCCAGGCATAGCCTTGTCAGAAAATGAAAACTCTCTTCTTCATAAAGGCCAAAAAAATTGAAGCCTTCCTGCCAAGCATCATGAAGGTACTGGAAGTTGGCAGTGAAGAAGAGAAGCTGAAGATTGTCATGGTCTTACAAAATGTCCTGGGTCAGCTGAAAAAGTCAAAGACCAGCTCCATCGCTGTGGCACTGGTGGGGAAGATCGTGCCCCTCTGTGACTCGGTGAGGCTGACGTGGGAGCCTGAGCCCTGCAGACAGGCCCTGCCCCTCAGACGTGCCCTGAAAGCACGGCTCGGGGGGGCTCAGCCCTCTGGGAATGGATTCTGTGCTTTGCAGCCCAACGCTGCTCGTGCCCGCTCTGCAGTCTGAGCCTGCAGCATGGAGTTTCCAAAGCTCACCTTTCCTCCTTCCCAGCAGGACTGCAGCCAGCTGCGAGAGCTCTCCCTCTGTCTCCTCAGAGACCTGCTGGGGTCTGTGGTGGCTAAGGATGAGAAGATGATGAAGAGGGAGGTGCAGAGTGCACTGATCCCTCTTCTCTTCCGTGTGAATGACCGATACCCCAGTGTGGCCAAGGTATGGATTTGAAGGCTGAGCACTGATACGGGGGGGACTGACACCTCCCAGGGATTGTGGGCATTGGGGAAAGGGCTGCTGGCACTGGGCAGGGCTCCTCCAGGGCAGCTCCTGGGAAGGGTCTGTGGGGAACCAGCACAAGCAGGGGTGGGTGAACAAGGTGGCTCGGCCATTTTCAACATCTGTCCTGCCTGCTCCAGCTGGGCAGCAGCTCGTGGACACTGAGGCAGCACCCAAGGCCTGAACATGTGTGCTCCAGCAGCCCAGAGGCTTCTCAGCTTCCCCACAAGTGTCAGGGGCCAGGGCTTCAAGCCTCAGTCAGTCACCCAGGGCTGTCCCCAAGAGACTCTAAGACATTCAGGCTAGGAAGTCACAGCTTCCTAAGGGTGGGATCGCCACAGGAATAAAACCAAGAGGTCTCTTTCCCCAGGGCCCTGGTGCCACCTGAGCTAATGCTGTTCTGCAGGCTTCCAGGGAAGCCCTTCTTGCTGTTGCAGAGTTTCTCAAATGGAAGCGGCTCAAGCACCTGCTGCAGAAAGAGCGGATGTGGGAGCTTGGAGAATGTTTGGTAAGGACAAGCCACAGGCTGGGTGTGGGCTGTCCCTGCCCTGTGCCTGTCCCCATGCGAGCACAGGGGAGCAGAGGCTGCTCCAAGTGGGCAGGACCTGGAGGACCTTGTTCCTGTCCTGGAGAACAGAGCCCCAGAGGCTCCTCTCCAGGCCCCGCTCCCCTTGCTGTGTGCAGCAGGAGGGAGGGCTCAGCAGTGAGGGGTGCTGGCAGGAGGGACAGCTCCAGCCAGCTGGGAGCTCTGTGGCAATCCTGGAGACATCCCTGGTGCTCCTTGTGTTAACGTAGGAAACACATAATCATGGAATGATTATGCAGATGCTTTATTGAGGACCTCTGGGAGCTGGGGTACTCAGACCCAAATCTGACTCTGACAGTGATTCGCAACACACACGTTTTTATACCCTTCTGCTACACAGCTATGAATTGATTATTTACTTTATATTGTTCTATTGATTTTGCCCAGGCAAAAATTTCTTGTAATTTAGCCAAACAGTGATCATATTCAATTTCCCCGAGCAAAGTCATACATGACTTAGCTAAAACAATGGTCTTAGCTAGAGTAACTACAGCAAAGCCAACGTTCCATTCTCAAGGCCTTGTTGTCCAGCCAGCAAGCCTGGGCCTTTTCCTTCCCAACCATTACCTTCCTACCACCACCCCCCTAGTTACCCACTTGCAGTTCTACAGAAATCATTTTAACCCTATCCTATCACCTGCAGTTGATGAAGAGGGGGAGCAGAGCTGAAGAGTACATGCAACAGACCCTGCCCTACCTGAGGGACGCTCAGTCCTCCGTGCGCCTGGCGGCCGTCAGGTTCATCGGTGAGTCACAGCCCCCGGCCCCGTGTGGGCCAGCCCGGCCACATCTCTGCACTGCACAGAAACCACCCTGTGCAGAAATTCAGCCTCCCTCTGCCCTCTGCCTCCTGCCACAGGCTGGGCTTGGTGGCCTCCTTGCTCAGTCCCGCTCCCTGTGGCTAAAGGTGGTCCCTGGGTCAGCCCTGCGCAGAGGGAGGGTGGCAGGGCCAGGGGGTCACCCTGCTGGGAGCAGGGAATGATGGAGCTCTGTGCCCAGGGGTCGCCACGAGGTACCTGAGGGACCAGGATGCGGAGACTCAGGCTCATATCCTCAATGGTGAGTGCTCTGTGGGGAGCCCAGTGGGGCTCTGCAGACACGTGGCTTCATCTTGGCTCTGTTTCTTTTGGTCACAGCCCTTCAGCCCCTGGAGACAGACACGGATCTCTCAGTCAGTTCCCTGGCAGCCCACACAGGCTTGATCCTGAGAGCTCCAAGGGTGAGGCGAAGATCGTGGGTCAGACGGCAAATGCTGTGCTGCTGGCGCCGGTGAGCTCGGCAGAGCTGCAGCTTTCTGTGGATTAATAAAGGTGGAGAAACACACCCAGCCCATGGTGTCCTTCAGATGTGAAGTGCCCTGAGTGTGCTGAGCAGACCGTGTCCTTCTTGGCTTGTCCCACAGGCAGTGGGATGCTTCCTCCTCACACCCCTGCCATCCCAACCACACATCCCGAACGATGAGGAGGTGATGCCATCCCCAGGCGCTGGGAAAAATAGCAGCAGGGTTTGCAGAGCGAGAAGGAGTGGGCAGCCGGGGCAGGAACTAGCATGCTCTGCCCTGTTTTTGTTTAGAGGGGCAGAACGTGTGCAGGCTGCGGGGTTTGGGGTCTTTTCACCGGTGCTGCTGTTACCGAAAACCTCCGAAATCGCCGGGGTAAAGACTCCCTCTAACGCTATCTTTGAGTGTTAAAGAGAAAGCCGTTGCTTTATTTTTGGCCAAGAGAGGTGGCTGACAAAGTCTGGCCTCCACATTGATGCCAATACAGAATTTGGCATTTATTTATACGTTTTTAGCAAACAAAAAAATTAATGTTCATTGCTTCTAAGTCACATCATTCACTTAATTAATTAGTGTTCTATCCTCTACTGGTTATCGATTTCTCACTCTTCATGAAACTTTGCTACACGTTTTTTCATTCTTTAATATACATATATATATATATATTATATTTTTTTCCTTGGGTGGGGAGTCTCCAGCTTTCCAGGCTTTCATCTCCTCTATATCTTCTTGTTGATTGTTTTCCCTTGCTGTGCCTTAGCTGTCCTGGGAGCAGTAGAGTTGACATGCTCTGTCGCTTAATATCAAATCTGACTTTAGCTCATACCCTTGCCAGTGATTTTTTAAGTGATCTCGAATTTCTGGTTGATAGCACCCAGGTGAGGGGCAGCACCGGGGGGGTGTCAGGGGACCCCTCTGCTCCTGGTCAGCTCAGGGGTCCCTCCTGGCAGGTGCTCCGTCCCCGGTGTCCCTCTCCTGCAGAGCAGGATGGCCATCAAGCGGCTGGTGCTGGGACTGGCACTGGAGCTTTTTATCCCAGGCTGCTCCAGGAGAGCGCGCAAAATCCCAGTCCGGTTCTGTAGGGCTGGCTAGCTCTGCTTCAAACCATTCCTACAGCTGGTCTGCAGGAACCAGCTGGAACTGCAGGAAGAATTTCAGTGCCTGGATTTGTGCAAATGAAAGCATAACGAGAGTGTAAGTGATCTTCTGCCCTGCTGGAGTGAGGTAAAAGAGAGGTCAAGGAGAGCTGAAAAAGAGGAAAGGACAGCTCTACCTGGGAATAAGCTTTTGAGTAGTTGGTTTGAATCTGAGGTGGAAGTGGCTGCTGTGTGTGTTCCCCAGGGCTGTATCTTAAATATTTAACACTGAGATTGTAAATCCATTATCTGGACGTTGGAGAACCAGCCTGGTACAACCCCATGAGTTTTCCAGCAAGATGATCTGTGCTTCTCTGACAGCAATACTGGTGCTGCTGGAATAAATGGTTTGTGGCTTGGGAGATGCTGCTTGCCTTTGGGAAGGAGCTGGATGTGTTTAGATCTGGGACATGAGCATGTTATGATTCTTAGGCTCTTGGCTGTCTCTACAAAGAATAGAAATGGTCCCATCTGGGGACTTGGTCAGCAGCTCTGAAGTGTCAGGGGTTGGAGGTTTTATTTTAGTCCTTCACCTAACTTGTTTCTCAGCTTTGGAAGTGTTGCTGCTTCTGTTTACATTAAAGAAGCTTCTGTTGTGACAAAAACAGTTGTGAAGGGCACTTACTCCCTGGGAAGGAAAACACAGCTTTGCCTTTCCTTTCTCTAAAACAATCAATTTACAGACTCTCTCTGAGAATGCCAGACATTGTACAGACACCCTAGGCTCTTGATGAATGTTGATATTGGTTTTTATGAATTGTATTATCTTACTCTGTAGGAAACAGACATTTGTCCATTTAATTTTGTTCTAGAAAAGAAAAAACAAGTGATAAAATAGAAACAGTAGAATGTGGGTCCTGTTTTTCTCTGCTAGATGGACTTACCTGCTTTTGCTTTTCCTTTTCACCAGGGCAAATCTGACAGGGGTCTCACACTTGGTGAGTAAATGATTCCTGTGATCTGGCTGGGGGTGAGAGCACCCAAAAGCTGCACACAGCCACAAGCATTCTGCTGGTCCTGAAGGAGTGTCTGCTCCACACTGGTGACAATGACACCTTCTGGTGCTGCTCTAGTCTCAGAAAAAGCATTGTTTCCTGCCAGGATGAGGAACACAGACCCACAGGCTGTGACACTCGGGCTCTGAAGGCATTGTAAGGCTGCAGATGGTTCTAATTGACTCAGATTTGGCAATATGCGGATTTATTCTCTTGCCAGCCCCTGGGAGGAACATACATGTCCTCACCCTCTGCCCAAGGATGTGTGACCAATAAATGATCTCTGTGAGGTGGCAGAGCACCAGGCAGGGGGTGCCCAGCAGCTCTGCCCTGGCTCCTCTGCCACCCCAGGGAACCTCATGCCCTGTCTGTGCCAGCAGTGACACAGGGCCCAGCCATGCCAAAGGACACAGAGCCTGCACTGAGTTTGCTTCAGTTTACTGTTTTCTATGAGAAAAGAGACCACATTTTAATCTTTAAAAAACCCCAAACCAAATCCCACACTAATGGAGTCTGATTCTTTGCCCTCCAGGCTTCTCCAGGCTTGCAGGAAAGCAGCTGTTAGAGAGCAACACTAAAAATCAACCTGCAAGTGGGAACACAGAGTTCTCAAAGGATCTCCTGTGTACCTGCTGCTGGGGGTGCCTGACCCTAAAGTGACTCTAAACTGGACAGAGATGGATTTGATGGGTGGACTGTCAGATGGATAAATAAGTGGTTGGATGGTCACTTCTGCAGGGCTGTGGCCAATGGCTCAGAGTCCTGATGGACATCAGTGACCAGTGGTGTCCCTCAGAGGTCTGTGTTGGGACCTGTGCTATTTCATATCTTCATCAAAGATATGGATGAAGGGATTGATAACCTTTTCCAAAGCACATTCCATGTCTCTTGTCTGCCTGATGAGCTGGGATCTGTTGGTGGAGCTCTTTCCAGGGCTTTTTGGAGCAGCCCCATCTCCAGTACCCTCCCTCTGGGGCTGGTTGTGAGTCACAGCCCCCAGCTCAGCCTCTCTGTGTGACAGTGACACATGGGCTCATGGCCTGTCACACCAGGCCATGACCCCTCTGGGGCTCTGGCACATGCAGGGTGTTGAGCTCCTGAAATTCTCCTGCTCTGCTGTAATTACTGCTGGAATTCTGGGGCAGAGATGCCCAGATTGGGGGTTGCTTTTAGAAGGTGACCCTTCAGACTTAAAAAGCTTCAGTGCAGGTGCTATTAGGGTTATTAATGAGTTTTTCCTCTTAGAGCTTGTGCTTGGTCATAAACGTGATTTTAAAGTAATAAACAAAACATTGGAAGCAGAAGTTTTTGAAGGGTATATCGGTTCTGCAGCAGGATGGTAATTGTAGATTATTTTTGAATCTCTGAGAATAAACATCCACTGCAGAGCTTTTGTCTTCCCAGGAGTCAACACAATAGGAGGAAATGGAAGTTTAAGAAGTGTGAGTTAAATGGCTGCAGATTTAGGAGACAAAGTGAACCCTAAACATGTATGAGAGAAATCTGAAACTCAACTCTGGATGAACAGCAGTGACTTCTCCCTCAGCTGTCCTGGGAGCTTCATCCTGCACAATCAACCTTTACCCTTCATTCTTTTTATCTATGGGCTCCAACTCTGGGAGGGCACTGGGAGCAGATCCAGCCCTGGAACTTTCACCCCGGTTTCTCTTTCTGGATCTCCAGCAGGGGAGGTGTCAAAGGTCCAGGCTTTTTATGGGAAATCAGCCTAATTCCCTGACATAACAGAACAAAAGGAAAGCGTCCCTTGAAAGTTCAGGGAGCTGCATTCTCACGTGCAGTTTTAGAGATCTTATCACATCATGTAAAAAATGTTTTCTTACTATTTTATGATGTCAACATGATTGATTTCTCTCTGCTTTTATTATTTTAACATTAATGGCATCAACAAGCTGTGTTGATGCTGAGGTTATGTCCTCAATCTATCTATTCATCTATTATGTCATCTATTCCATGTGAGCTAATGGGATGTGGATATGCTGTGACTTTAGCCCTTCTGATCTGTGTTTCCTTCCTAATACTGCCTGATGTTTTGTTTCACTTTGACAGGACAAGAGGAAGTGGCCTCAAACTGTACCAGGGGATGTTTCATTTGGACATCTGGGAAGAATTTCATCACTGAAAGGATGGCCAGGCTTTGGCAGATGGTGGAATTCCATCCCGGGAGGTGTCCAAGGAATTCACTGCTCTGGGCTGGTTGACAAGGTGGGCATTGGGCACAGGTTGGACTCGATCCAGGTCTTTTCCAACTGAAATGATTCCAGGATTCCATGATAACTGCAGTAGCACTGAGCTATTTTTGGCACAAGTGCCATAATCCTGGCGTTTCTGTCTGGAAGAGCTGATTGTGAGTTCACTCTCTGGTGGTCATACACTGAGCTAATTGACTACATTTCCTCAATTCAGTTCCCTTAAGGCAAAACTCCCTTCCTGCTTGTGCCTTCACATCTGGATAATGAATTTACTGTCACGCTAATGTAAGGAAAAACCCCAGGAAAGACTATTGTATTTCTATGTCTATTTCTAAAGGGGAATGAATATGTGAAAGGCTTCAATTATCCCCCAATTCAGTTTGTACAGTCCTTGCTGGACAAGCAGTCTTGGGGAATAATGAAGCTGTGAGTTGCCAGGGATATTTAATCACAAGGAAGGAAAAAGGGTTCAAAATCTCCAGATTCCTGGTCCAGTGCAATCTGTACAGTAGGGGAGCGCAAGACAGGCCAAGTGGTGTCAAGGTTTCAGATGTTGATAACATTAGATCCTGTGTATGTTTATCCTTTAAAACACACACGTGCAGAGTGAAACACTGGTTCTTCCTTTCCAGCTGGAAGCAATAATGTTCTCAGTGTGAAAGTCTCGGGGCTCTCGTGTGAGATAGGAGATAGATGCAAATTCCCTGGTCTCTCATGCCAGGATTGAAATAATTTCCTCCAAGAACAATATCCATATCACAAATCAACCTTGTTATAAATAGCCAAATTAAGAGCAGTGGAGTGACATGCAAAGCCTGAATGATACAAGGAAGAATACTGAAGGAGGTAACTTTCTACTGTTAATTCCTTTTCCCTCTACCCTGACAATCTGTATATTTTTCTCTGGTTTTGCACAGGGCAGCAGACTGTAGCATGTGAACAGTCTATTTCAGCCTCAGGAGATCTTGCAAACTTCTCCTCTGCTGTCTGTGATGCTGTGATTGCCTTCTACTGCTCCTGCTTCATTTTGCAGACTTTAATTCCCACTGGCAGGTTTGCTTGGTGCTGCTGAGCAGCACACTTGGCTTTTTGCTAGCCTGCAGTAGGACACCTGAAAAGGAGTAAGGGTGTAAAAACTGCTGAGTTTTGTGTTGGGAGAAATGGTTTAACAACTTATTTCACACACTGAACTCCTGGGGGTGTGGCTTTGGCTTCTGAGCTGTTGCTGTAGTGCTGGGACTAGGACTGAATATCAAGGACAACAGGATTAAAACTCTGTATATGGGGCCTTGACCTGGTTTTCCTGGTGTGTTATTTGAGCAGCAAGCAATCTGCTCCCTAGATTTTACCAGATGTGTCTGGGAAAGATGTCTCCTAGCATGTTTGTTGCCTTTTGGATTTTGTTATTCTCTGGGCAACACCTGGATTTAAATTCCTTGGAAGGCACATGAGCAGCCCTGAGATACCAAGGAACATGTCAGGTAGGTCATTGTTTTTTGGGTTTTGAGTCGTGCTCTTTGCTTTGGGGCAATAACAGAACTATTTGTGTCAGCTTGAGAAGACATGCTCTGCAATTCCTTTGGTTCAGTTCTGAGACAGGAATGCCCAAATCCATAGAACTGAGTGGACAGGGTGTGTTGAAAAGGGGTGAGTCAGGATGGCCAAGACACAGCTCCTGGTGCTGGGCACGAGGAGAGAGCTGTGTCCTCACAATCAGGTGATGTGGCAACGACCCAGGCTGTAAATCAGCCCTGCAGCCATAAACTCAAAGATAAACTCCTGCTTAGGTTGCGACAGAAAACAAACACTGAGAAGGAAAACAACAGGATTGATTGAAGAGGAAGGGAAAATTCATTGTTTTTTCTGGAGCTCCTTGGCCCTGAGGGAGTCAGAGGTGCCAAGAGGTGCTGGGACCCCCCGGTGGTGCCTGGTACCCCGTTACCAGCTCTGTGGCATCCCTGCCACGGTGTCAGTTCTGGCCCTGGCCTTGGTCTGTGGGCTGTGATTTCAATCTCTAGGGCAAAGATCAAATTTCTTTCAGATGATTTTGAAAGAAGCTGTCTGTCTCCTTTTACAGGCTGCTCAGAGGACCCACTTTTTAAAGTCTGAAGATGATTAGTTAATGCAAGACAAGGCATGTCATTGTGTTGTTAAAAAGAAGTCAGAGTGCTGGCAGTTGAAAATTTTAATACAACACCAGTTTTTCAGCTGAGGAGGTGTTTACAGCCCACTGTATAGCCCAATATGCCACTGGGGCTTGTAAGATATTAAACCACACCTTTTTTAGGGGTGAGGGGAAAGGGCAGGGAAATGAGCCATTAAAACTTACAGATTTATGTCACCACTGAAGAACATTTATAAGATCATCTACCAAGCTGTTACCTTAAAGGAAGCTTAGACAAGGGTTGGACGTTTGTCTGTCAGTCAGAAACTCTGGGAACCACGTCTGCCACGGGGCTGGGGAAGGATGCAGTGTGCTCTGCATCCATGGGATGCTGCTGGCTGCCCTGAAAAGTTTATAATTATCCAGCATCCACTTGCAGAAGCAGTTTCCTCCACCTGCCTTTGTGTCGTGCTCAGCTGATTTTTGATCTGAAGGGAGAGGGAATGGGGTAGGAAGTAGAAAAGCCTGAGCCAAAACTTCTTGGAATGTTGGAAAGAAGCAGCACCTGAGTAAAGCTCAGGGTAGGTGGGGGAAGATGATGTAAGAATGTACTGGGGAGTGATGTTAATTCAGCTTTGAGTGTGATTATTACCTGGGGTCTCCAACTGTTCTGTCTTTGATGCCCTGAGCCTGGCACATGAGTGTAATGGCAGCCAGACGTCCTGGGGTTGGCTGGAGCATCTCTCTAAGAGAGAAGCTGCAGCCCTGAACTCTGCAGCCACATTTCTGACCTGGTGATACAGAAACCTCAGGGAACTGCACCTGGTGCCTCTGGGAGAACCATGCCTGACAACAGCTTCCTTGTGTGAGCAGCTGTCTGGTATTTGACTGGTGACTTATACGCTCAATTGAATTATAACATCAGTTTTGTGATACTGCTTTCATTTCCATAAAAACTTATGGCCCTCATTATATTCAGCCACAAATTACTCCACGCACTGTTTTAATGATTTACCAGATTAGCAGGAGAGTCCCTTGCAAACATAAAAGTGGAGGTTCTGCCAGATAAGTGAGATTTGGAAACCAAACACTGAGTAATTTGTATGCTTTGTCTCATGGGCTCAGACACCTGGTATTTCAGGAAAAATGACATTTCCTTCTGTCCTCTTTAGCTTGTTGAGAAACAAAGACATGTTAAGATCACCACGGTGTTTATTTGCAGGGTGTAATCAAAGAAAATGTGGGTCCCATCTTGGATTTAATTTGCAGCTTTCTCTTTCAGGATCCTTCTTTGCTTTTATTAAAGGAAGAGTTGTAACAGCTAGCTTTGGTATTATGCAGTAAGTAAACAACTTATTCTGATAAGTCATTTTAGTTTCCTTTCACGAAAGGCTTTGAATCTTGTTTTAGACTGTGATGGAACTGCTTTATCCAAAATATTGTTGGCTCACAGAATAGCCTGAGTTGGAAGGGATCCAGAAGGATCATCAAGTCCAGCTCTAAAGTGAATGGCCCATTTGGGATCAACCCCAAAACCTTGGCATTATTAGCACCAGCTCTGACAACTCAGCTGACCTCAGGTTGTGTCTCTGCAAAACCAGAGAGGTTTTGGATCTCTGCTTCTGTGTATTGTGATCTCTGGGATGCTGTTGGGTTCTAACTGTGCCATAGCAGCCCAAACCAGCTCCCTTGGGCACACAGAGTGGGTGCACGAGTGCTTGGAAAAGGGTGCTGCTTCTCCTGAAAAGACATCAAAGCATTTTGAGGTCAGAGGATCACAACACCAAATACAGTTCTGGTTTGGCACTCTTGGAAGAGATTGTTCTAGGAAATGGCCTGCCTTTTAGAGGAAGCTCATTTTCAGCTTTTGCAGAGGCATTGGAGCATTGCCACAGACACTGGAGCTGACAATATGTATTTCTTGCAAGACAATCTTGGCTGCATTCCATAGAGTAATTTTCCAAACTCTAGTGTTTGGCAACAACAGCAAGCTATGGAAGAGAGGTGCTTTATTTCACACAGTCTCCCCAGCCAAGATTACAGTTTCAGGGTGATTCAGCCAATATCTGCAGCTCTAAACAGGTCGACAGTGAAACTGAGCACAAACACAAATAGTGCATGATCTTGTCTTGTAGGGAGAGCAGCTTCTTGGCAGGCTTCAAAATAACTCACCCACCACTTAAATAATAAAAAAAAAAAATAAGAGAAGCTGACTAATACTTGGGAAGGTGATTGGATCACCCTGCAGTGAACGAATGTGGGAGTTTTGGGTGACTACACAGCTGCTGGGCCTGGCACAAGCCCCTGGCAGCAGGGGCTGCTCCGTGTGCCACAGCACAGAGCTGCTGGGCAGCTGCTGGGTTGGGTCTTGTCGCCTTGTGATGTTCAAGATCACCTTAATTTGCTCCATCCATCCATTTGATTGTGCTGTCAGGTAGTTTTGCTGGAGGAAGTGTTACTGATGCCTCAAGTTTTCCTGTATTTCAGATTCTGTGCTGCCCAGGGGTGCGGTTCTGAGCCTCACACTCACAGGATCAGTCAGGCCTTCACAGAGTAGGGAGACAAAACAAAGTCCTGTTCCTGCTGGACACCAAGGACGACTTTCAGCCCCAAAAGCACAAACAAGGGTGGACTGAAGGGAGGAACAAGTAAGGTGAGACCTCACAACCTGAAGCTGTAATTGGATGATTAAACTCCAATATGCAAAGGGACCAAAACTTATAAAAATGTAAGATGTTGTGACCAGTCAGCCATTTTTGTGTCCATTCTCAGTCCACCTTGGGTGTAGCCCTGGTCAGGCCCTGTCCTGCCCAAGGTGTATCTTAAAGGCCTTTCAATAAATCCCTCCTTTATTCTCCAGCTCTGTCCAGTCTCTGTTCCAGGTCATCCTTCCCAAGGCATCATTATGGTATCAAGGTGGTGCTGCCTAGTCCAGCACCCTGCAGATTTCTGGAGCAGGGGAGAGCACATGGGGGACATCAGACCTTTTCCATGGTCATCAGAAGAAAAGCTGGTGAAATGTTTGTGCCCTGGCAATGGGGTCCTGCCCAGCACAGCTGCCCTGTGTGACCCTGCAGCCCTGGGAACTAACAAGGCTGAGGATTCCAGACCTAAAGGGAGCAAGGGAGATGGAGAGGGACCTTCTAGAAGCACATGCAGTGACAGGGCAAAGGGGAATGGCTTCAGACTCGTGGAGTAGCTTTAGATGAGAGGTTAGGAGGAAGTTGTTTTGCTCTGAGGGTGGTGAGGCCCTGGCACAGGTTTCCCAGAGAAGCTGTGGCTGCCCCATCCCAGGATGTGTCCGAGTCCAGGCTGGATGGGATTCTGGACAACCTGGTCTAGTGGAACGTGTCCCTACGGGGTGGGACCAGATCTTTAACTACACGTCCAAGTTCCCTTCCACCCCAAACCATTCTGTGATTCTATAATTCACATTGTGCCCAGAGCATGAGGGGATCCCTGAGCTGTGCTACCCCATGGGACACCGAGGAGTAGCTCCTGCAGCAGAGCAGGCTCACCCCTGTGGCTGCATCTCTGTTACTGACCATGGCCTTGAAGTCAAACAAGTTTGGTCAGATGTTGGACTTCATTATTTTGGAGGACTTTTCCAACCTTAATGATTCTATGATTCTAAACAAAAGATCAAAATTGTCTACAGTCCATCTGTCCTTGGGGTTAAGAAGTTAATCTCTTCTCATTCCTGCCCTTGGTCACTCTTCTGCCTCCAGGGCAGCTCTGGGAAGTAGAGGCTTCCTCGTGAGGTGTCCGTGGGGGTTTAGCACGAGCTCTTTCTGCCTGCAACACCTCAGGTAGGTGTTGATTCCTTTTGCAGTAATTCACTGGTGCCAAGATATGAGACGTGGTTTTTCACAGTAGCCTCTCTTCTCACACTTCTGAGCAAAGCTGAACGTGTATGCTCTAATTTGTAGGGTAACTTTTTAACCAAAGCCAGAAACCAGCTTTGTTTTTTCTTGTGGCACCTGACTGCTGAATGGCTTGGCAATAAAAGAGCATTTCCTGACCCTACAATGGCTGTCATAAACAATTGGGGTTACCTTTTTTATGTTCCAACCTCGCCCTCTATTTTCTCAACATACCAGATTAGCAGGGTAATTCCTCACCAACATGAAAGTGGAGGTTCTGTAGATAAGTGAGATTTGAAAGCCAAAATCAGTGATAAAACACACTGAGACTGTCTAATTGGACAAAGGCTGATAACGCTGAGACCTGGGAAAGATGCCCATGCTGCCTTAATCCTTTCAATTTCCCAGAACATGAAATTAGATATATAAGATATTACAGTTGCTTGAACCAAAAAGGAATAGAAGCCCAAAACACTTCTTGTAATCATGCACATAGTGAAGAAAAACGGGTTCTTCACTGTTTAATTTTTGACTTTCATACCTTCTGGTCCATTTATCATGTTGAGATTCTGGGTAAAATTCTGGTTAAAGTTAACAGTGGTATTCTGAGCTGATAATTCTGGATTCAGCTAGAAGGGCTTTTGTGCTCTCTCAGTGGATCAAAGTATAAGAGTCCTTGGCCATAGGAGAAAGTCCATGTTGGAGGTTGTCTCTTGGAAGTTGAAATGAAGCCTTGTTCAGGAGCAGAGTTTCTGGGATTATTGCAATATAAATATAATTTATATTGCAATATAAAGGAGAAACTTCTTACTGAAGACACAAATTACTAATAATTTTTTCTATTTATCACAGTTTATAGTCAAAAGATGCAGTGCAAACTCTGTACAAACTAAAACTTTGCCAAGCAGTTTTTTGGGTAGAGAAGATCTTTGCCTGGTCCTGATAATTCTAAATTAGGCAGCCCCTAATGTTACCCCTGGATTTCTGCCCTATGCTTGCAGAAAGCAGATGTTTGAGGAATTTGGTGTCACTCAGCAGGAACACTGAAAATGGAAAATCACATTATGGCAGGGCCAGGGGAACTCGGTGCTGTGTCCCTGAGGAAGAGGCGAATCTGAAACAACTCTTGTGTGGTTTGGTATTACCAAATCCTGTTCTTGGAGACTAACCCTTTCTATGGAAAATGAAACAGAGAAAAAAAAAAATTAAAATTTTGAGTCATATTCCCTGAATGTTGATATCTTTAGTGCTGCCAGCTTGCACTAGAGCAGCTGCTATTTAGGTTGGCTGGGTTTGAGTGAAGTGTTCAGTGCTGTTAGCAATTCCTCAAACCAAGCAATCTTCTGGAAGCCCCCAAGACCCCAAAGTGCATTTTTTTTCTGCTACATTCCAGATCTGCAGCTCCTAATTCACTTCACAGGTTACAATATGTGAAGGCAGTCCTGGCTGAGCAGCTCAGCCCCAGCCATGGCTCCCAGTGAGACTCTGCTGCCAGGGGTTGTTTCAGGGTGTGAATTCGGTGTGGGGTGGCACTGGGGACTGGCTGGGAGAGGCACACACGTTTGTTTGGAGCATAACTCTGCTGTGAAGTCACTGACAGACTGGATTGAGAGCCAGGGGACTGGAGAGGAAAAACCTGCAGACCTGGGGCTTACTGCAAGAGTGGCTGCATCACCTTGTGCTTCATTCCTGGAAACGATTTACTCACCTCATGACTTACTGTTGCTTACTTCTCTAGAGATGTAGAAACCTGATTTTCACGCTGGAGGTGATCTTTCCCAGCCAGGGCAGTCCCTGCCTGAAGGAAGGGCATAAGATAAGGGAAACAAGGGCTTTTGTTGTGGGTGTTATTGTTGGCTTGTTTGCTTTTGGCTGCGTTTGTTGTTGTGGTGGCTTGGGTTTCTTTTTGAGGAAATGTCTCCAATTTAATGTCCTGAGCCTGAAACAAGAAAGTGAAATAGTAGACAAATGTCCCAGTTTTGGAGCATTTTTCTAACACACAGCTGCTCTGAGCTGGGACTGTGAGAGCAAAGCAAGCCACCCACATTCCCTGGAGGGGCAGTGTGGGTGTGCAGCACAGTGATTAAATTGAGGGCTGGTCAGGTCTGTGTGATGTCTGCTAAATAAACGCCTGAAAATGAGTTTCCCTAAGGGTCAGCCTCCACGTCCTCCACTACAAGGGCACAGGTGCTGCAGTGCTCAGCATAAACCACTAATCCTTCCAGGAATACTCATTTGCTCCTGGAGCAAAATTTGCAAGCAAAAACTCCTTATTTGGACTTTCTGGGCTGTGGATCATGATAAAAATAGGGAGAAAATGCAATAAAAGAGAGGCTTGGTGAAAGGGTGAACTGTGGACTGGGAGAAATTATTGCTATAGCTTACACAGGGTGACAAAAAAAACCCCAGAGGTTGTTCTGTGTGTCAAAGGCAGAGGCCAAGTCAGGACAAAAAACCTTATGGCTCTGTGGAAAGATCTGCAGCTGTAGGGAAGAGAGGAAAGGAGAGGGTCAGGCACTCTCCAGGTCACCCTCCTGTTGTAATCTTGTGCTGCATTTGCTGAGAGTTAAAATCTGCTTTGACAGTTTGATTGGCCTTATGCCACCCCAAAAAATTCCACCCAAAAAAGAGAGAAGAAAGCAGCAGCCCTTACCCTTGTCTGTACCTTGTGCTTACAGACCCTGGGAGCCCTTGCATGGCCAGGCAGTGCCAGACTGGCGAGCAGATCTCAAATCCAGTCACTTCACATGGCTGTAGCAGTACTGGGGGACAGGGTGACTGCCCAGGTACTTCTAAACAGGCTCCTGGGAAGTTTTTGGGTGTGTGATTTTTTAATTTTTTTTCCCCGTGTTTTTCAACTGCAGTTACTGGACTTGGGACTTGCCTTGTTTGTATTGTTTTGCGACGCTGCTGATGCATTCCAGAAGTGAAAGTGAAAATGCAGCTGCTTGTTCATATCGGGTCACATTTAAAGAAGGAAGGAGCCAGTGAAGTTCTCTTTCTCTCAGGTCCCATTGACGCCTGCATTTCCTCTGGAAGAGGAGCTGAATGAATTGGGATTTGGAAAGGGCTGTGCAGGCACTTGGAGGAGGGAAGAGGCATGAAGCCTTCCTTGGACACAGCTTCTGAGGTACTGTCTTCTTCTTTAGAGGGTCCTGTCTTCCACCCTGTTCTCTTACAAATTCTTGCTTTCTTGTTTTGAAGTAGACATTCAGAAGCAGGCACTGAAATGTCTGTGGCAGGAGGGAAATTATCCGTGTGCTGCACGTTTTCTTCATAGGGAGGAACTCGTGTTAGTGGTGCTGGTGATCTTTGTGACTAAATTATGCCACACCTGTAGCCCAGACTGGCAACTTCCACAGAGCTCTGTGTGAACTCACACTGATTGTGTGAATGCAGAAACCCAACAGCTTCCTGTTGGTGCATTTATATAAAAATGTGAATGACCTCAGAAATAACAAAGTGTGTTAACAGCATTTTCCTGTTCATGTAATTCCTGAATAATTTTTCCCACGTCCAATAACCATTTTTTTTTCCTCACCGCTCCTTGGCACATCTTGCTAATATCTTCTTTTCCAAAAGTGCCATCCTGTCATGTTTGCAAATAAGGGAGAAGTTGTCAGAAGGGTTGCAGGAGAAATCCCTGTAGCTCTCCTGCTTTCCAAGGAGAAGCTGCCACCCAAGCTGGTGCTGACTGTACATTTCCCCACATCCAAGCTGATTAATGAACAATCCAACCCGGCAGCTCTGGCTTCAGGATGAAACAAAACAGAACCAAAACACAAAGCATTAGTAACTAAGGACAGTGGTTTTAAAACAGAAGTTAAAGTGGGGAAATAGTTAATTCTACTTAATGCACTGCAGGCAGTAAAAAAAAATGTTACCAATGTTTTATAGTGGTTGCTGTGAATTTTTTTTTCCAGAGCAGGTGGAGGAAAACCAAAGTGTGCTTTACACTTAGGATATTTTGCAGAGATTTCTCAGCTCAACCACAATGTCCTGCTGGTTGCTCTCTCTGCAATGGCTTGTTGGGGCTGTGGATACAAACTGCAGTCATACACTCGCTCAGGAAAGAGCTGCTTTATCCCCTCACATAATTTTGTTTTGTTTTGTTTAATTGTTTTTCTTGCACAGGCTTGTTGACAGTGGTATACAGCAGATCAGTGAAGGAAAAGTGATAAAGAAAGTGATACCAAAATTATGTTATGTAAATACTTCTCCTTTTCTGGGAAATTACTTAGAGTAGAAAATAAAATCTGTAGGATCTTTTGAAGTTCCTTGAGTTTTATTCTGTTGCTGCCTTACTTCCTTCAGTACTATTATTTTCCCCAAATTGACTGCAACTTAAGCCTTCTCCATGGGACCCTTAGAGTGCCAGATAAATCTTTTAGAGATTGTGATGTCTTGTTCCTCCAAGCTGCTTCTGATCATAAAAGCCACAGACTAAATTGCTCCTAAAGCTATAGAGCCCAGGGTATGTGGCTGGAAGAGGGAAAAGGGGTGAGGAAATGCAGTGTTTGCAGCTGGAGAACAGCACTGGATTTTGTGTGTCCATGGCTGTGTTTAATGGTTGGTTGGAGAGGGGAGGACATGTGAACCCTGGGGCAGCAGCTCTGCCCTGCTGGCTCCTGGGGGGACTCTGCTTTGGTCACCTTGGAGGTGCCCACTGAACCTGTGCCAGGGGCAGAGTGCCTGAGGACACACACGGCAAAGGCAGCAAGTTTAACTTGTGCTAGAGCAGGAGCATTCCATGGGTCATGGAATGGGTCAGAGTATTCCAGGTCATTAGATTTTAACTTAGTGAGAGAACTTTGCTCTGATGGAGGTGATGTCACTGCGCTGGAGGCTGAATTTCCTTCTCTTGGCAAATACAGGAGTTATTTATTGTCTTGTGTTTGTTATGGGAGAAGGAAAGGCCTGAGAGTTTCGGGTAGTAATGTTTCCTCAAACAGATCCTTTTGAAAACAAAACCAAAGGGCCTTGTTGCGGCTGTGCAGATTTCCTGTCACATCCACTTTCTCCTGCTGGTTTTCCCAGGTGGGCTGGTTTGTGGGTCAGGTCTGACCTGGGGGGAAGCTGAGTGTGAGTGCTGGCGTTTGCTGAAGGAATTTCAGCTCTTCCTGTTTGTTTCTTTATTCACCTACTGCTTGTTCTTTTAGGCTCTGCCTTTGCTCTGTTACAGCTCTGCAGACAACTGCAGTAGCTCTGAAAAGTGAAAATTTGTACTGCTTTGACAAAGAAAGGGAAGCAGGCAAAAAAAACCGGATGAAAAATATTTTCTGTCCAAAGAATGTGTTTCACTTTAGATTTGACTTTTTTATTGAAGTAAGTTTAAAACTGATGGCAAGGGGTGGCCAAGGCAGCTGGAGTCTCCAGATTTTAAGACAGATCAGTGGAGGGGAGCAGAGGTTTGGTGGATGGTGATGTGGCTGTTGAAACTGAAGAGAAGAGGGGGAGAAGGAGGGAATGTCACCAGAGAGAAGAGGAAAGGAGATGTCCTTTGACCAGAATGAGGAGAGGGCCAAGAAGACTGCACAAGAGTGGACTAAATGAGTAAGGATACAAGATACAGACCTCAGGCTGAAAACTACTGGGGAAAACCTTAACCTCTGGGTGAATAACGCTGCCAGATGTGCTGCAGCAGCTGTTCCGTGCAGTGAACATGCCCTGGGGTATAAATCTTCTGGAGGCATTGAAAAGACAAGAGGAGGTGACACTTAGGGGCATGATCTAAGTGGTGGATTTGGCAGTGCTGTGTTAGCAGCTGCACTCGTTGGTCTTGAGGGTCTTTTCCAAACTCATGGTTCCAAGATTGGTGTCAATCCCTTGGAACTCTGCTCATCTGCAGGGTAGGAGGGACAGGCATTGTTAACTGTGCTTTGCCAATCAGGAAATGGGATAAAGTAATGTCTGAAACATGAATGAGCAGGGGAAAAAAAAAATAAAAAACAGCATCAATTTTTTGATGTATGGGAAGAGGATGAACAGAGATTGTCGTTAATACTTGGTGGGGCCAGAGGAAATCCTTGCAGCACTGTGCAGGTGAGCCAGAGCTCTGTGCATAAAGTGCAAAGGGTTCCCTCATGTGGTGGTGGAAGAGGATGGATCACTGCTTGGAGGGTGTGTATGGAGCAGGGCCAGGGGGCTGGCTCTGTCCAGCATTCCCTGGAGTTGCATCCTGCACAGGGTGTCGAGAGCCTGAGGTGTCCCAGGTTTTATTCCATAGGAAATTTGGAGGCTGGTCTGAAGAACTGGGTCTGCACCTGCCGGAATGGGAGTGTCCCGTGGGTTGTGTTTCTCCTGGATCGCCTGGTTCTGGGAGATGGGGTGGAACTCTCAGCAGATCTGGATCAGCACACACCATGAGACATAAGCATTTATTAACTTCTGTTGAATGTATCATTAGGAATTAGTGTATAACTAATTTGGAATTTTTCTCAAGGTACTTCTCAGGTAGTTACAGCAAAAAAAGGTGTTTTAATGAAAGCTTTGGATGAAAAGCACCCAGGAACAAGGCAGTTTGTGTTTTCCAGAGCTAGTCTGGTGAGGAAAGTTAGGTGAACTTTCAACAATTTCTATTCTTATTTGACATGTACTTTGCTAAAACATACATCACAAAGTTGTGGCAGTTTTATCTAAATGGTTGAAAATGAAGTTCTGACTAAATCCAAGGATGATTTGAAAAGAAAGACCAAGTTACTGTTTGTTCATTTGACTTGAACGGGTATTTCCTATCAGATCTCCTAAATTAAAAATAAATATTTCATCTTAGGCGGAGTGAAACATTCATTCAGCATAATTCATCTTCCTTAGTTAATTTTCTGGTGTGTTTTGGAAGTGACAGCAAATCAAGCTGTTATTTGCTGCTCCTGCTGAGGGCTGTGTGCAGGGCCTGGAGGTGCCCGGGGGACGTGGACACGGAGCCTCCTGCCCAACAGGCTCAGGAGGGATTTCCCTCTCCCTGCAGAAGGACCTCGTGTCTCTTACTGCTGTGGTTGAGCCAGAGGTGGAGAGGGCTGTGAGTTTGGCCCTTGCAAAAGCCCTTGTAGAGCCCTGAGCAGTGTGAGGGTTCCTCTGCCTTGCTCCCATTGCCCTGACCTGGGCTGGAGGCAGCTGCCTGGCATTTGGTCTGAGAGCTGTTATCTTTTTGTCCCGACAAAGAGAACAGAGACACTGGGTGTTAATCACTGCCTTTAATTCCCAGCAGGGAGAAGAGTGAGTGGGGAGCCTGCTGAGCCTGCCCTGGCACTGTGGAGGACCTGGGAGAGCTCCAGCCCTGCTGGAGCTGAGCCCCCTGGGCAGCCCCATGGACTCTTCCCATCTCCTGCACTTGGGTTTCCTGCTCCTGGCTCTTGCTGCTCCCTATCCAAGTGAGTCTCTGTGTTTGACCTCGGTGCTTTTCCCTGCACTTCCATAGCTCAAAACCTCTGAACTGTTAGGAGAAATCTGTGCCCAGTTAACAACAAAACCACAAACCCTCCAAAGTGAGAAGAGAAATTACAGAGGTGAAGGTTGATGTGTTTGACCTGTCACAATCACCTCCTCTGGGAGGGGTGACTGGGTCTGTCTGATGTCAGATGAGGTGAGTCCTCTCCCAAAGGACTGACTCCTTCCCAGGAGAGTCTGAGGGAGGAAACCTGGGACACTGCACCCAGAGTGGGCAGCCTGGCAGCTCGGCTCTGAACTTCAGTGGTCTTGGGATGTGGCAGTGTGCTGGAGGGACACCCGGTGGGATTTTGACAAGGAGTTTGGGAAGGAAAGAGGACAAGAACAGATGAGCTCAGCAAGAGAAACATCTTTCAACTCATTTCCCAAGCTGCCAGCTTCCCAGTTAATAAAACAGTGGGAGAATTCTATCATGTTTCTACCCCAAAACTATCCTGTGAACTGGCCCCAATAGTGTATAAAATTTGCCCATTGGCAGACAATGTCCCCGAAGCCATGACTGAGCTTGTCCACTAAAACCCATCCTGCTCTCTGACGCTAAACCTCTGGGTAGAAAACTGGTAGAAAATATTTTTTTCCCCTCTGTTTTCTGATTTAGATATTGCCATGCCCACTGTTGGCCCTGCTGAAGGGACAGAAGACTCTTCCTCTGGCAGCATTACTGTGACAGTCTACCACTGTGAGGATTATATGAGCAGCATATGCAAGTGTAGGGCAAACAGTTTTGAAAACTTTAAAAAAATTGCTGAAACACAAAACAAGGCATTTTCAGATGTAATAATTGATTTGGTGACCAACGAAACACACATCACTGTTTGCTTTGAGCGAGCAAATTCCCATCTGGAAGGAATTTATGGTGTCTTCTGGAAGAAACCTGGGGGAGCAGGACTCTCGTGTGGCATCCTGAATTCTGGAGGTATGCTGTGCTGGGAGCCTGGTTATTAACTGATGGAAAACGTGGTTCTGGGTAGGAAACTGAACTGTTCTCTATTTGGGCAGAGAGCAAGGTTTGTGAGTGAATAAACCGGAATGAAGAGGTTTCTTCTGTGGAAAAAGTCATAAAGTAATTCACAAATTCACTTCTTTCAGGTCAGACACCTTCTTCAAATATTTCCATTCTTGATCCCCAGAACAACTCATCAGTTGATTCATTTAGTGAGAAGGAAATCTAATGGCAATGGTTGATTTGGACTGTTAGGGAATGACACATCTCTAATTCATAGCAATCATAGCAATCTCCAACATTTTGGGCAACATGATCCACTTTTTAAATCTATTAACCTCTTAACATCTTAAGCCCTTCACTGATGATTTTCTATGTGATCACTATTTATAATCAAAACTTTTTTACCTTTCATCTTTCTCAGAAAATGGAAGAGATGACATCAGTACTGAGAAGAATATTTGCTGTGAAGCAGAGACACCTATCTGGAGGCACAACCCTACCCTGAAGTGCTACACTCAAAAGTCAGGTCCAAAACCCACCACACTGCCAGTTGGCATTCCTGAGGGAATTCTAGGTTAATCTCTTCTTCTGTTGGTTTGCCTTTTGCTTTGAGAGGGGTTTGTCCAGACAGCTCGATGTGAATGGAGTTTTACCTGGGCGGGGAGATGTCCTGTATACTCATAGCGTGAATCCACATATGCTGCAGCCATCAAGTCTCACAGACATAGCCTTGGCAAATGGACATGTCCACTCCTGGACAGAGATGTCCACAGGCCCAGGTTCCTGTAATTATATAGTGACAGACATGGGGATGCTGAGGGAACGGGGTACATGATGGGTGTGCAACAAGTTCCCAAGAATTGACCTCATCTCTAAGTGCTAAATGAGACTTTGCCTCCAGACTAGGAGGACATTTGTCAACTAAAGGTGACATTTATATAGTCAAATTTCTTTCATGGTGGAAACTCCTGTCATCTTCCTTAGGTCGTGGACAAAAAGGTTTTTAAAAACTAGTCAGAGTGGATTTCCTTATTTGAACCTATCCTATCCTATTCATCAAGGATGGGTCTCACACCGCTTGTTGGTTATTTCAGACAAGATTGATGCTCAAAGGTATCTGCTGTGGTGGGCTGACAAGAATTTGCTTTGAGTGTTGATAAAGTGAGTGTTATGCCAGGAACCTTCTGTAAGATATGATGAGCCAGAGGCTCTTTGTTCTTTCATTCACCAGTTCCTTCTCTCTTTATCAGACGGGGCCAGTTCCTCTGTGTGGTACTTACGAAGCAGCTCATGGCATGGCACTCCTTGCTTCACTTGGATGTTCTGTTTTCTTCTACTCTGCAGGTAATCCTGAATTTCTCACCAGCAAAAAGAGCAGCATTGGCATAGTTTTTGCACTCGTGGTTGCTGTGGTTTGCACAGGATGGGTCACCATACATTACTTGCGGCGGCGGCGGCGCCAAGGTAAAGTCTGACCGATTGTGTGTTGCACACCTGGAAGTGGAAAAAGCATAAAGGGTTTTCCTCCTGGATCTCATCTCCATTGTGTTCATGCTGTTCTTAATGATCTTCACTGGGCTGGCACCTGGAATGGACTCTCCTCCAGTGACAGTGCCCATCTGGTGGCTTTGTTAGGAAAAATAAGTGCAGGAGGAATTTCCTCGCTGCTTCCTCCTGAAACAAGGGGAAGCACTGGCAGGGCCAAGAAATCACAGGGCTCAGCCTTCCCTTCATGGGATCCTGTTCCTTGGAGCAGTCCCAGACTGCAGCACTGCTGTGCAGCTTCCCTGGCAGAGATGTGTCCCAGCCAGGACACTGATGGACATCCAGGCGTGGGCTGACAGGGCCTTCAGGAGAGTGGTTCCCTCTCTCAGCCCTGCCCACTACAGAGCCAGCTTTAACTTAACCATGAATATTTCCCTAAATGCATCCAAGAGGGAAGTTTGTTTGCAAACCAAGAGGCATGGAGAGAGGTGGGATGGGCTCTGTGGAGACTTGTACAGACACTTCTTGAACCTGCCATAGGGCTTTCCCCCTCCATCCTGTGTCCACTTGGCTCTAGTGGTTTTGGCACCTTGTGTATGCCTGAGGCTGAGACTCCTCTAAGTTACTCAACTAGTCCATCCCCTAGAAACAGATGCTGGTTGTGCCTTTCTGAGAGTCAAAGGGTTTAATTTCCAAGTCTGAATTTGCTCCAGGAGGAGTTGCACATGGGCTTGCAAAGCCCAGCAAAGGGAGCACTAAACCAGTCTCACTGTTGTTGTTACATCAATAGATTAATGGATATATTGGTGTGAGGGGTAAAAAATTTACCAGTAATGACTGCCCTGAGGTCCTGCCCTGGGGTGCAACGTCCAGTGATGTCTCAGGTCTGTCCTAGAGCTCCTCTAAGGCAGAGGCTGCTGGGTCACAGCACTGGGACAAGGTCACAGCAGAGCCTTGAACCCACGTTCATGGCAGTGAAGCTGCTGTCCCCTTTGTGGAGCAAGGGGTGGCCCAGTAGCAGATGGGAGAGGGGAGGTGCCTGGAGGGCTTCACAAATGCAGACATTTTGTTTATAATTCTAACTGGGCTCCACCAATTTCTTTGGTGGCCTCACATTTTTTTTTATTTTATTTTTTTTTTTAATTCTGCAGCTTTTAGGCAAGACAGACAAACTCCTGACAGAGAAAACCTCACACATCTTTGATAACCATCTACAAGGGGGAAAATCTCCACCAGCAGCCTCTCCCTCCTCGCTCATGATGTACAGCAACCAGCTGAACACAGACTGATTTTCCATGGGAACTCCTGCTCTTGTATTCACAAATAGCCCTGTTTTCACTAATGTACCTTCAGCTCATCCAGACCTTCCCCGAGCACTGCGACTCTTGTCCAGCTCCAGGCCTCTGTGAGCAGCACAAGCAGCACCAGGAGCCCCCATTCCTGCCCTGGTGCTTGGCTGCAGACAGCAGGCACCCCAGGTGTGTGCCTGCCTCAGCAGCACAGGCTGAAACCAGCTGAATTCCCTCTGTGACTGGAAGAGTGAACTGCTCTGAAACGCTTCCCATGCCCTCTGCGTTGCTTGCTTTCACTTGGCAATACCACAGCACCACCCAGGTGTCTGCATTTTGTTAAATTCTCAGGTCATCTCTGGATTCACCAAAGCCTTTTGCACAGCTGGCTGGTTGGTTCAGCTGGAAGAGTTTGGTTTTTTGAAGAGAGATTTGATTTTTCCCCCACCTGCAGGCTGAGGACATGTCTGTGTGTTTGCTGCTGTGCAGGGGTGGGTGGGAGGCTGTGTCCAGCTCCCTCAGGAATGGCATTGGGTCACAGAGGCCTTGGCCTCCCCCCAGGCTCAACAGAACTCTGCTATCAATCTTCCTGACAAATTAGGTAAGTTTAGACAGCCTAATGTATGATGAACACTTCCCCTCAGGAATCCCATTGGGTACTTGGTATCCTTAAATCATTCCCCGTTCCCGCTTGATTTCAATAAATCCTCAATTTTTCCATTGGATCTAATTTAGTATCAGGGCTGTTGAGTGAAAATCAGTGGCAGCAGAAGTGGAAAAGCAAATTCCTGAAGCAATATGAATGTTTGCTGAGTCATTTTTCCATGGTTTAGTTCCCCATAAGCCTGTAGCTGAAACTTCCAGAAGGAAATCCCAAAGGATATAGGACGTTGTGTTCCTCTTGAAATTTGCTACAGTTAAATCTAAAAAGAAAAGTTATTAATGTTAAAGATCCAAATAATTTTAATAATTAATTTTTAGAAAGATAGAAGGGCCTTTGTGCTTAAATTTACTTTTTGTTTGGCAAAGGAGACCAATGCTTTTTTGGGTTGGAGGGGTTTTTTTCCCCAGTCAGGGCTTTATACTCACACTTTTAACTCAGTCCTCAGCTGATTTGATGCAAATTTTCAATTTTAATGTGGTGGAATGCAGTCAAATGTTCCTGAAGGGTTGACAATCCAGGTGTTCCCAGACTTCTGGGTATTTACTGAGTTTGTGGTGTTGATCCAGTTGTCAGCTGTGTTTTATCATGAGGAATGTTATGTTTACTCAATACATCAAAACTAAGGTTGCCTGTAAAAAGGCCGGATTGTGGAGGAACTAAGAAATAGAGGGAAGAAGATTTTTCCTCTTTATGTACCATCTTATCACAATTGCAATTCCATTTTTTTTCCCCTCAACAAAACTGCTGGAAGCTGGACAGCGTGGAGCTGTGTAAAAGGAGAGAGGAAGGTTTGCTCTGGAAATTGACACTAAATTGAGGTGTTCAGGTTTAATGATGTGCAGATTTAATTTCTACTCTGTAACAGCAGCTGGGGCCAGAGAGCTGGACATGTTTTGAGAGGAAAAGTTATATGGGCACCTCAGTGAGACCAATCAGGAAACAAAAGTCACAGACTGGTCTTTGTCTCAATCAAACACTCTTTCCTTCACATCTCTTCTTCTTATGCATGATTATGTAGATTGTGATATTTGGGGACGTCCCTACCCACTGTTCCACTTCGCCCCTTTGGAGCTGTGTTGTGCTGGTGCACACCAAAGGTGCCACATCTCAGGAAAAGCAGTGAGAAGTTGCTTTAAAAACCTATAGTGTTTGTCCTCAGCAAGTGCATTTTGCTATTGAATTATACATAGAGGCAAATATTTTTAATCATAGGATCATGGAATGGTTTGTGTTGGAAGGGACCTAAAAGATCATCTTATTTTGTCTTATGGAATAATAAAAAAAAAAGACAATACTAAGAGGCCTGACTGACCAAAAGCCATAATTTTGGTTTTTTTCATTTTAGGTGTCATAATAATCACAATAAAACTTCATCTTAAACACTGGCTATTCACTGTGTGGTGGTGCATCCTCCCTTTTCCAGGCCGTGCTTTGACCTGAGAAAGGCTCGTTCTGCCTGGGCCTTGATGAGCAGCCCCTGGCTCTGCTCCTCTGGAGTTTACCAGAAACACTGTCTGCTCCCAGGCACTGCTGCTGTCCAACGAGCTTCTGGTTTCCTTAGGAGCAGCCTTGGAAAGGATTTTTCTTGCCTCAAAGGCACAACATCCCTGTTCTGACACTTCCAAAGAACGCGTGCCAGCCTGAAGTGGGGCCAGGACAAAACGCTGTTGGGACTGAAGCCCCTCTCTTGTGACCCTGTAACCAGCAGTGACAAACCGGACCCTTGGAGCTCTCCTGGACCAGTGACCTTCCTCTGAATGGGGCCTCTCTGAGCCTGCCTCTCTCCTGTTTGCTGCTCTTGGTGGATCCCCAAGCAACGATGGATCCTGGGCTGATCCCCCACTGATCGAGGCCCAACCCTTCTCCTCTTGGGGAGACACAACAGAATCCAGAGTGAGCATTTCCCTGCCCCCCAGCAGTGTCTTGGTTTGGAAAGACAGGTGTCTGCTAAGGAAGGCAGGAGGCTTCCCTGAAGATGTAAACCTCCTCCCTCTGAATTATTATAATTTTGAAATTAAGGGACTCTCAGGCAAAGATATGGGAATAGGAACAACAGTTCTTTACTAGGAATAGTAGTACAAAAAAACCCAAACAGACGAAAACACTGGCAGAGGCAGAATAAAACCTGCCCCTGTTGGTCAGGGTGTCCAGTCCTCCTGCAGTGCCAGGAGGAGTGGTTCTGTTGGAACAATGATCCTGTAGGAGGGTGAAGTTTTCCTCTGAGGCTCCAGTGGTGCTGAGATGGGTCTGTCTCCCTCTGGGAATGCAGAGCAACCAGGCTGTGCTGCTGTTCTCAATGCCAGCTTTGATCCAGGTGGGAATGCTGGGCTCCTCCCCTGGGTGGAGCCTCTCCCAGTGGGATGCTGGAATTGTCTCAGGCCTGCAGTGAGCCTGGATGGCCCATGAACAGCAGATATCCCCTGGAGGGGAGGGGGGGTCCTGGAAGGGATAAAGAACACTGCCCCAGCTGCTTTAACAGCTGGAGACAGAGTACAGACTGCTGGGTACATCCTGCACTGCAACCTAAGACATGCAGAATTTCTCACCTTGCACTGACTCTATATCTGTGTGCAGATGCTTTGGCATGGGAGAAATGCCAACACGGTGCTCACACTGTCTTCTCTAAGTGCTCCTGTCTCAGAGCCAGTCTCTTCTCTTAGAAATTGCTGCTCTTTCTACTTGTTAAGTAGATGTGTAGAATATAATTGGCTTTCTGGGTTGCAAGTTTAATTCTCACTTTGAGGGAGTACTTTGCTATGGTGGAAAAGGCTTTATTGTCTTCGTAAAGATTAAAATTATTTATTGTCTTGGCTTTGCAATGCAGTTAAGGGAGAAGGAAAAGCCTGAAAGTTTCAGGTAATGATGTTTCCTCAAATAGATCCTTTTGGCAACAAGACCAAAAAACCTTGTTAGTGTTCTACAGGTTTCCTGTCAAATCCTCTTTCTGCTGCTGGTGATGCCAGGTGGGTTGGTTTGTGGGTCAGGTCTGCCCTGGGGGGAAGGTGGGTGTGGGTAGCTGGTGTTTGCTGAAGGAACTCCAGCTCTTCCTGCTTGGGAATTACTCACATTGTCAAGATGCAGATCAAATCTGCTGATTTGTGTGCATGGTTTGTGCAGCAATTGAGTGTTTTCCTGAAATAATGGAGCATCTCTCATCTCCTTTCTCCATACAAAGCCAAGACTTTTGCATCTGCAGCCACCAATCTAAGCCTGTGGAAGTCTTGACAAACTGAACTGCATTTCCAGAGAGGCCACAACTGGGGAACAACTGCCTGACTTTGGCACTGGGTAGAGCAAATTTGAGCCTCCCTTTTCTCAGTTCTCTTCAGAGGGGAGGTAGGTGCTCCCCACAGACAACTTTTTGCTGGGGGCTGGGGGTTGCTCAGCAGCAGGAAATCAGGGGTGGTTTAGGTGCGAAGAAACCCAAGATGCCCCTCCCAGAGAAATGGCTCTTCCCCCTCCATCACATCATTGTGATACCAAGGCAAAAGCAAAACTCGGCTGACTTCTTTCAGTAGACAGCTCCGGTAACTGGCAGGCAACAGCCCAACCTGGGGCTTACAGCTCTTTCCTCAGGACTTGGACTCATTGGTCAGATTGAGGGAGCAACTAAAAAGACCTTTGAAAATGCTGTGGATGTTGTGTCTCCCAAATGCATCCCTCTTTCTTCTCCTCCTCCCGTGCTTCCCTGCCCAGGATGGTACGTACAACATCCACGCTCTTACACTGCTTACATTTCAATATTTTGTTTCCTTTTTTCCTACCTTTTCTAAACTATGTTTGTCTTCGACATGCAATGCTGTCTATTTAATTTTTCCTCCCTTGTTTCTGATGCGGCTTCTTTCAGGTTTTTCCCATTTGATCTCTCTAGTCCTCGCTGTTCATTGCACAAGTACTCCTTGTTCAGTTTCTTCTGATATTGGGGTCAGTGGAGAACTCCAAGGATCTCACTCTACGTTTGCATGCCTTTGTTTCTTAAAATAGATTGGACTTACACCTTCTGCAGCCCTCTTCCTGTATTGAATCTGAGAATCTGTATTATCCAGTTCCCTGGTGTTATTAAACGCCACTTTAAAAAGACAAGTCTGTTTTCGTCCATTTTCTGCCGCTTTTCCTTACTTTTAAATTCCTGATTTAGATCTGAAACCAATTATCAGGCTGGGTTTACTGCGGCTTGTATTTTGAGAACCAATAGGGTCATCTTGGGAATCTACAGGGAGAAGTACATTTTCTGTGTGAATGACAGAAGCCACTTTCTTGCCAAGCCCTTTGAGGCTTGGGGAGGTGCTGAGCTCCTCAGGTCAATGGCCATGAAAAGCACTACAGGTGCCAGGGCAGCCAAAAAATGACATGTCCAGCATAAGGAGATGAAGTCCACTCTTACAGAGCGGTTCTGTTGGTGGAGGAGTTGGTTTTGAAACCTACTTTGGTATGAACAGACCAAGAGGAACTCTGATATTACAATTTCAACTGCATTTCTTATTTTTAGGTGGAGGAAATGAACAGTCAACAGACGTTATCAGTGCTTGGGAAGGAGACTCCATCAGCATAACTTGCCCAATGAATGGTTCACAAAATCAAGTGGTGATGTACTTGAAAGCTACCAGGCAGAATCTCAATGTGATAAATTTTCCCAAGGAGGAACCTCCAAATATCAATCCTGACTTTGCTAATCGCACTGAGTATTCAAAGGAAGGGGAGAATCTCAGGATAACCCTGCACAGGTTACAGGAATCTGATTCTGAAATCTACCTGTGCTCTGAGATTGTTGAAATCAATGGCTATCACAAATATCTGTATGGGAAGACAACCATAGTAGTGGTCAAAGGTATTGCAATTCCACCTTTAAATAAAGGTAAATACAGATCTATATTTTAAATCACAGATTGGAAGAAGACACAATGGGAGGGCGAGTTTGACAGAACTTTTTCTCTGTCTGCTCAGGTCATGAACAGATTTGAAGGAATGTGTGGGTTTGCTCCCTGAAACAATGAAGAAAACACATGACATAGTATGGTACCAAAAAAACCCCAAACCATCCTAGAAGATTAATTTGTGACTCATTAATTCCAGCTACAGATTTTTGCAAGAGTCATAGGTTGCTGTAGCAGTTTGGAAACAGTGAGGTCCCACAGCTCTTTCCAAAACAACCTGTCAAACCTTTTTAAACAACTAGCAGAGCAAAGAGGGGGTTTTTTTGGTAGCAGTTGTTTTTGCAAATCTCTTCTGGTTTTCCTAATTTGTCTTAAATGACAAATTGGTAATAATTGGGCAGCTGGTGTTAAGCAGGGTCTGCAAGTTGGGCATGAGTGGGTAAAAGGTTTTTTCTCTTGTTAGTGAGGAGTTGCTGAATGGGCAGAAGTGCTTCTTTTGGCAGGTGTTTCTGGTTGGGGGAACAATTTTTTTATTATTATTATTTTAATTATTTTAATTAGAGGAAGGTTGAGTCCACGCTATTCTTTGGCAGTTTATTCCTCCATGTACCTGTCCTTCCAATGAGACCTTCTAACATGAAACATCTTTCCCAAAGCTTACAGGGTTTTCTTCCTTTCCTGTCCCCAAGGCATGTGAAATCTAATTGATTGCTGATCAGCAATAGTAATTTATATTCATGAAGGATTATCCTCTTCTCCCTTGGGCTTCTCCTTTCAAACTCTTGGCTGTGTTTTCTCAAATGAATCACATCTTGTTTGTTGTGTCTTGTCTCTCCAAATTATTTTAATTAATTGCTTTATATCTCTGTTTGATTCTGAACCTCTTCTCTGAAATGTTTACAACCTTCCCTTTACAAACATGATAAATTCTGTCCTCACTCCCTTATCCACTTTAATGGTAATGTTAAAAGGAACAAGTTCTCAGAGGAACTCAGTGGAATGTCTTCCCAGCTGGACAGTGAGTCATTAATAACCACTCCATTCTCACAGACCATTTTCAACATTGATGGGACACACCCTGTGGGATTTGATCCAGACCAATAGCTCCCAGATCTCTCTGTGGCTTCATCTCACTTGAGAAAGCAGGAATGATGCACGGCTCCAGGACGTGCTGATCAGGCTGTATGCCCTTAGAGGAGGTCAGGATTTATAATTTTTTAGGTAGATCCAGACCCTTTACAAACAGCTAAACCTGTTGGTCAGTGCTACTTTTAGATCCTGAGGCAGGAAGATATGCCAGGGTATAAAACATATCCTTCTTCTCAAAGCCTGCGTGAAGCGTGTTTAAAAACTTATTTTATCTACATTTCTCTGGTCTGTTCTTTCTGTCTGTTCTGTGCCCTTGCTCCCCAGCTAAAATGCACTGCGTTAATCATGTGATAACCACTAATCTCTCTGTTTTTAGCTAAACCCAGCAGGGTTCTGGAGCAGTCACCTCTCTCTGCCAACCCTGAGCAGGGCCAGTCTGTCAGCATCACCTGTGTGTTGAGAAGCTCACCTGAAGATGAGGAGTTCTACTTGCTCAGGACTCACCTGCAGCCTGGCAGAGTTCTGTCTGTGTCACCTCTGAACCTGTCAGAGGTTTCTCCTGCCTTTGAGAATCGCTTGGAGTATTCAAGGGAAGGAAACAGGATTGTGGTAACTCTACACAACCTACAGGAAAAGGACAGTGATAACTACATCTGTGCTGAGCAGGTGGCAGGCTCCCCTCTGCTCTCAGCCAGTGGCACCATGGTGCTGGTTAAAGGTATGGCCCTTTTGCTTGTTTAACCATAAATATCTATTCTTGTGTTGTGGACAGAAAACTTTTGGAACTTTAGTCAGGACAGGCAAACCTAGAAAAGTTTGGAGATTGGTCTCAGGCTCCTTTGTGACCCACTGAGCTCAGACACAGAAAGAGACTCTGTGTTTCCACCTGCCTGGTATGACCAGAGGGGAATTCAGACCTTGCCATAATCCTGCAGCTTAGAAAAAGAAAAAAAAAAAAGGTCAAAACAAGGTAACAAACACTTCACTTTGTGCAATCTGTCAGTTTTAGGATATGAAAAAGTACTTTCAGCACCAGTTCTTTGACCTCAGTGTGACATAAACGGATTTTAGAGACCATTCCCTCCAGCAAGTCTTGTGTTTAAAAACAGATCACAGTGGGGAGCACAAAGCAAGTCCTGGGGCATTTGCTTCAAGCACCACAGACCACAGCAGAGATGTTCTCACACACCCTTGTTACACACTGAGCACTCTGTGAGTGTCTCCTGCAAAGAGGGGGTTGGACTTTTCTGGGTTCCAAAGAGGGGGTTTGATTTTTTTGTGTTCTAGAGAGGGGGGTTGATTTTTCTGTGTTCCAAATATGGGGTTTGATTTTTTTCTGTGCTCCAAAGATGAGTTTTTAATTTTTCTGCAGGATGGTGCTCTACCCATTTGCTAAGCTGAAGTCAGAACAAGCAAGGGAGTGCTTGATTTTGGTCTTACTCTTTAATTTAACCCTGAGCAATGGGCTTTGCTGAGGCCTGTGTAAAATAAGGTTTACAAAGGCCCTAAGAGTCACAGAGGATTTTCCTTCAGTCTACAAAGGCAACTGTATTCCTATTCTGTGCCACCACCCACAACTGGGGCAACAACTCAGTAAAGTGAGGAGGGGGAAATCACAGCAGCCTGACAAAGCAGGGGTGTGATTAGTAATTAGTGTGTTATTCATATATGGATTAATTGAGGTTTTAGAGAGTTGAAACTCTTTCCAGCAGCATTATTCTGCTCAGTGCATTTCACACCACAGCATCCTCCTCTTTCTGTCTGTACCTCTCACCAGCCTGGCTCCTGGGTAGTTCAGAGCCCTCAGGGTTGCAGCAACACTGCAGGAGAACATTTTCTGCTGCCATGAGGAGTGTGTGGTGCTGTCAGTGGTGTGGAAACTGCCTTTGTGGAGTGCTCCTTGCTGGCCCACCTGCAACCACCCCAGCCTCTGGCAAAGCAGAGGGAATGCCAATGAGAACACTCATGGCGTGACAAACTTTTACCTGTTGCTATCTGAATTTTTGGTTAATTTGCAGGTTAGCCTGTAAAATCACTTTTTTTTCAGAATTATAATCTCCGTGCTTATACTGATACTGCTGTAATTTTCAATGCAGGAGTGGGGCAGGCATGTGGGAAGAGCTCCTGGGATTTGTATGCCCTTCTCACGGTGGTGGCTCTGCTGTCCTGTGCCCTGGTGTGCTGCACCCTGTGCCAGGTGGATGTAAGTACTCTGCCACCACAGCAAAGCTGGGCAGGGGGAGCTGACTGATTCCATTTTCAAACAGTGCCTGAGTCAAGCAAACCTCTGATAAACCCAAGGAATTGTGGCTTCCTATTGCTTTCCTATTTGCCCTTGTTTAATATCTTCCAGCTGTAAGCTCTTGGCAGCTAACACAGTGTCTGGTATTTCTGTAACCCTTTGTCAATGAGATATTGTTTGTCTTTTGATAACAAGCCTCGAGTGAGCTGTGTGGTTGACACAGCCATGTGTTGTGTGTGTATCCCTGAACAAAGCCCCTCTCTGTTCTGCTTTGCTTCCTTTTTTATTTATTTATATTTTTTTTGTGAATTGGTGCTGGAGCTGTACATAGTAAGAGACGTAAGAGAATGCCTGGAGGGGGACACAAGGGCAACAAAAACTCATGAAATAGCCTGAGGTCTGAAAGTAGTGCTGGGAGAAAAAAATTGCCCCTTTCCAGAAAAAATATTATTAATTTTTTTTCCTTCACTGGGATTATTTCTGTACATATACTGCAGAAAGTGCCCAGAAATTATCTCTGATAAATCCTTCTGCTCCACAAAGATTACTGGAAATTAAGTGTGATTCACAGGCTCCTGTCTCATCCCTCCAAATGTGGATCCAGCACTGCTAAAAACCAGTAGTGTAACATCATTCTGTCAAAGCCCAGTGGGACCTGGTGTCCTGTGTTACCAGTAACAGTCTAAGAATGAGCCTTATTTATTAAATTGCCATTTATTATCTATGTCAAAGCTACAGTTACATCCAACTCTTGAAGGAAATTGCATCAGGCTCGTAAAATAAAGTTAAATAAATAAGCTGATAATTTCCACTCGGTCCTCTAAGACCCCACTGGGTCATGAGAGGAATTTTAAATGTTTCCTCTTCCAACAGATGATGTAGATGCACTCTTAAGATGGAAAACGACTCCTTGGTTGGGGTCTTTCCAGGCTCTGTTTTGAATGGCTGTTTTCCTTGTTTTGCAGGTGAAGAAATATTTCCAGAAGAAAAAGCCCAATGTGGTGTATGAAGACATGTCCTACAACTCCAGACGGAGCACACTGGTCAGAAGCAACACCTATTCCAGAGGTGAATAAACTTCTGCCAGCTGGGACCATGTGTGCATGGACCATTCCCTTACAGGCAGCTCTGAGAGCTGCTTTAACCCCTGAAATGAAATTGCTACCCCCAGCCTTCTTCAGTGGAAGGAAAAACCACATTTCCAAGGCTGTTTCTACTTCTTTTAAATGGGTTTTGTTATTTTTTAATGTACAGAAAAATGTAGTGAAATGCAGGTACCTTGGACACGTGTATGCAGTTCAGTGTGAAAAAGCAGCATTTTGGGGCTAAATGCAACATGTGGGGTCGTTTTTTTGCTAAAAACCCTTTCTGTGAAGGTGGAATGGACAGAGAAGTTTGGTTCTGAGCTTTGCTAAGTGCTCAGGACAACCACAGGGGTCTGGTCAATAATTAGTAATGGATCCAAGGCTGTTTCTACTTTTTTTAGTGGGTTTTATTTTTGTAATGTGTAGAAAATGCAGTGAAATTCAGGTGCCCTGGACAACTGTATGCAGTTCAGTGTGAAAAAGCAGCATTTTGGGACTAATTGCAATATGTGGGCTCGTTTGTTTGGCAAATAATCTTTTTTGGGAAGGTGGGATGGATGGGGAGGTCTGTTCTGAGCTTTGCTAAGTGCTCAGGAATACCACACGGGTCTGGTCAATAATTAGCAATGGATTCACACAGTCATGGATTCCAGTTCTCTCATGGATCCTCAGGGTCTCCCCAAGAGCTCAGGCAGCTCCAACTACTCAAGAGTTACAGCAGGGAAATCTATTTTGAAAGACCTTTGGGAGTGTGGCAGGGTGAAATGCTGGATCCATGAGGGCTCACCTGCTCCAAGGTCATGACTGACCCACAAAACCACAATCAGGTCTAGATTTTAGTTGACTGCCTCTGCCAGAGCTACTCACAGGATGGGGTTCTTGATGTGGCTGACCAGCAAAGTGACAGAACCTGGGTCCTGGTGGCTCCCTGGGACAGCAGGGACAGCAGGAATGTTGGTGCTGTGCTGGTGTTGTCTCAGCAGGGTGAGTTTCTCCAGCCCAGTAACTCCACACTGTACAACACAAGGTGAAATAACCTGGGGTAAAGCCAGTGCCTGCATTCCAACCTGACCTAAACTCCTTCTTATCAGAGGGATTTGTCCAAACTCACATCAGGCAAGAAGAGGCTAAATTTGGTTTGATAACAGCTTCTGGAATGAGTGGCTGTGGGGAGCTGGGCCAAGGAAGGGCTCGGCCTCCTCCAGGGGTGTTTTGGTTTTGCAGTGTTGGGGCCACTGTGGAAAGTCAACAATCCTCCACCAAGGCATGCTGAACTGCCTTGTTACAGGGCTGGATTGATGGGGTGACCTCCGAGGACAGGCTGAGACTGGAGTTTCTCTCTATTGATGTAACTGTTTGTTTTTTTGAGGGATTAGGGTCAATTTGTCTTTGATGAGTGCATGGCTGGAGCAGAGCCAGGCACAAAGGATAATTCCTCTCCAGAGCTGAGCTCTGACAAGATCCCAGCCTGCCAAGACAATCCTGCCCCTCAGGAGAGCACATTTCCCTCCAGATATCTCTCATGAAATGCTGTGCACCAGACCTGAGGGAGAAATCCCCTCACTGTGAGGGGTGGATGGTGCAGGTTCACCTTGTGAGCAAATAGGTGCTGTCTTCACATGGCCAGACCCAGATAAATTGTGTTTGTGTTGGGATTTTGTACAGTTCCTTGATATTCTCGTATTAAGACCTGTTTCATATATCTTGCAAATAAATGGATTTTTCTTTTAGTGGTTTGGTGTGGGGTTTTTTTAATAGTGATTCAAGGCTTTTTGAGAATTCTCTATAAACTGCTCCTAACAGTATCCCACTAGACAACATAATAACTGCTTTGCACCTTAATTACAAAATCTGCAAGTGAGGTTTTTCTTTTTAAAACCAATCACTGAAGAAAATAGAAAAGAACCCTTCAGACCCTGTGTATCCCATGTCTCATTGCCCAAACTTTTCTTGAACTCTGCTTGAATTGGTGCTGGCACCAATTCTGACTTTGTCCCTGGAAAAGCCCAGCTCTGGGGTGGGTGAAGAGCTGGGGAAGAACCAACAAATTAGGTACCAATCCAGGAACTGAGGTGTCCACAGTCCATCACCTTTCATCACATCTTCATTTTTGGAACAAGGTGCAGGTTTAGTCAAAAAAGGGCAAAACCCCTGAGAGCCAGCACAGGGAGGTTCACAATGGGCAAAGTGGTATTTGAGATCAGCTTTCTGTAGCAACACTCCTGTACAAACATGACCACAATGGTGAATTAAAAAAAAAAAAGCTGTGAAAGGAAACAGTAGTGGAGGTGGTTTTTTTGGCTTCGTGTAAACGAATTTTTTAAAAAAGAAGTAACACCTTGCTGTGGGAAATGACACATACTGAGCCATTTCATGGGCTGTACATTTCATGTGTAGAGGGGCAGAGAATCAGCACCACGATTAACCCAAGCAGCGGTGAATGAACTGCTGGGGTATTTAGCTGCAGAGAGTCAGGGAATAATTGGGGATTTGGCTGCCCAAGAGGTTGGAGCACTCTGAAGATACAGAGTTGTGTCAGAACTTCCCTGGAAAGCAGAAAAACTGAAATATTCACCCCCAGAGTTTCAGACAGAATTGCTCTGGGCTAATTCTGTTGCCTTTGCTTCTTTTTCTGCCTCTCATCTCAGCCTCTGGAGAGGGAAATGATTTTCAAGGAGAGGTGGGAAGTGCAGTTCTGAGGCTGGGATGGGACCTGCAGCAGTGGGAACATTATCAAGGTGTTGGTGATGTCCCCAGCCCCTTCCCTGGGATAAATGACAGGAATTGCAGCTGGGAGCAAAGCAGGGCTGCAGCTCCAGTGTCAGGGTCTGTGCAGCAGGGATGGGGCAAGCCAAGGCAGCTGAGCAAGGGCAGCAGGTCAGAGGCAGAGGAAACACAACAGGCAAGGTACAAAGGGTGTCAGAAGTGACTCTGGATGGAGTGGCCTGGGCTGAGTGCCTGGGAAGGGGAAGGCTCATCAAGAAAACTTCTGGCTATTTGCAAAGCTGAAGAAATCAGCCAGCACGTGTGGACTAGTGCTGATGGAGCCTATAGACTCAGGAAAATTTACCTGGAGAAAGCATTTTAACCCCCTGACTCAGGTGTGTGTGGCAAGGACGTGCCTGAACTCAGGTGCCAAGGGGGCTGACAAGCTGAATTGAGCCACAAAACGTTTTGCAGGAGGGCAGGAGAGAAGCATGTTCTGCTCTTGTGGCTGGTGACATATTGCAGGACACTGGAATGTCTCCAGTGTTTATGTGCTCCTAGCAGCTGTGAGTGCTCCATGATCCATGTCTGACACCCGCACTGGGAGAGAGCTTTGGAGCCAATTTCTCCCACCTGTCTCTTGCTGGTGGCTGCCTGTGACTCCTTTTCCATCCAGTAACTCATGCAGGAGGCATCCTGTTATGGACTTCAGAGGATCTGACCAAAATATGTCCAGCACTGCTGGCTCTGCTGAAGACAAGCTACTGACTGCTGATTTCTCAAGGTCCCTGTGTTAGTAAAAACCCTATTTCCACTCATGGTATGCAAGCTTTTGTAAGCACTTGTTTTCCAAAGCATTTAGTTTCTTTTTGAATGCTTTGTAACCCTCAGCTTGCAATATATTAGCAGTCAGGTTACAGTCAATTTGAAAATATTCAGGGATTTTTTCTGGTGGACAGATTTGGTTTTCTCACAGCTTTGAGCTTTGAGCTGCTGAAAATGCTTCATTGGTGCCATTTCTTTAATCTGGCATATTTGATTAATATGTTCCTGCACTAGTTAATGAATTCTTTTACTGCTTGTCATATAAATTTAACAGTATTTATGTTGTTTTGCATGGTTTTTAACACTATTTCAAATCCTTCAGGAATGACTGGTTACTGGCTTTGTGCAACATGCAAGAAATCTTTCCAATTTCATTTGGAGTCTCAACAGGTTTTAACTCACTTCTGGGAAAATCAATACATTACTCATCATAATTACCCTCTCATATAGCCAGAGCACCCTGCCTTGCTTACAAGAATCTCACATAAATTTTTTCATTTAATAAATGGAAGCAAAGCAACCAGCCTAAATACTGACTAAAGAGAATAAACCATTTTGTCCTAACACTAAAAGTTTACAGTGTTGTCACAATTTGTGTGGTACAAGTAGATTATCTGTCCAATTGTGGCTGGGAGGTGACTCCACTCTGTAATTAACTGCTGGGAGGGCTGGATGAACCCTCTGGATGCTGCTAATTCCTGTGTAACTACAAAAACCATTCTTTTGCTTTTGGCTGGCATGTCTGAAACTCTCCTGAGATATCAGAAATGCTCTGCTACACTCCTGTGCTTTCTGTCTGTAATGGGAATAATGCCTAAAACACGGCACAGGTGGAAGGTGATCTCTCATTCCTTCTGTGAATTAGTATCAGTAATTAGTAACTCTCTGGGAAAGCCTTTCTGTTCATCCCTCTCTGCAGTTCATGACACCCTGAGACTTTTGGTCCATCTGCTCTTAGCAGAAGCACACAGGCTGTAAAAGCTTATTCTGGGGGTCTCTGTACAAGTGATGCTTTGCAATCATTTCACTCTCAGATGGTGGAATTTATTACTCTGATGTGGTAGGACAGAAAAAGAAAGAGACACTTGGTTGGTGGGGTCTCTTTCCCCACACATTATTGCCTTACAACTCGGTGGCAAGTCTTCTGAGAAGTCACTAAGGCCAGTTTACCACTCGTGGTTTCCACCTGTGTTGTATTATCTCTGCTCAGAGACAATTGGCAGCAAGCTTGTGGGTGAGTGACATTTAAAGTCCCAACGCAGAGGTGACATTTTGCACGAATGCTCGTGACTTCTGAGAAATTAAGATTATTGAAGAAACTCTGCAGCATTGCAGCCTACCTTTTGCAGCTCTGCTGGGGTTTGGTTGCACCTTGTACATCAGCTGGCACATTGTACATCCTCCCCCAGGCAGCACTTTGTCTCTGTGGGTGCCCTTTGTCTCTAACAGGGGCCTGAATCAAGCCCCCAGGACAACTGTGGCCTTTTCATCTGTCTTGAAAGACTTTAAATAAAAAGGCAGGCACATGCAATGCCACAAAAGCTCAACTCATCATTGTGAAGTTTTCCTTAATATTTGTGCTGGCAGTGTATTTCCTCAGGAGCAAGTTCAGTTTGTAAGAATTGGAAGCTGCATTTTTATTTCTGGCGGGCTCTTCCTCCCTGCTTTTGTGTCTTTTTGTGTCCTTTGCATCAAAACAGGATGTGTCTTCAAAAACCACAAGTACAACAAGTGTCAGCTCTGAGGTGCTTCAATTTACTACATCAGATGGTGGTTAAATCTGCCTTTAGCTCTGTCAAACAGCCCTGGCCAGTTGAGGGGAAAGGAGGGGAAGGGTTGTGACTCTGACACCCATTTCAGCTAAAGAAAAAGAAATACCAGCCTAAAAGAAGGAAATCCATACTTAATACTCTGTGGCCTCAAACATATATATTTTTTTTCATCAGTGAAAACACATTTAAAAGACTTTCAATGGTGAATACTGCAGCAGGAGTTGGTATCAATGCTTGACAGGAGAACATGTGATCACATAGTGGTGTTTAAGGGTGTAATGGTGGAAAGGCTTTTATTAATATCTGTTCTTATGCTTAGATTAGACACCACCTGCCACACCTCTGGGCATACCCATTAATGAGGGAGAGAACTCCCTGGGTTGTTAGAAACAGGACATTTTAGGAGAATGGATACAGACACAGACTGTTCCTAAAGTGTGGGAAGAGGCACCAGGAAGGATGCTGAAGCAGAGTCATGGGCTAGGGCCAGCAAGGTCTAGAAGGGACTTGCACAACTCCAGCACACAAAATAATTCCCTGTGTCTGGGTGCTGCCCATCCCAGGAGGGAAGTGTCTGCCTGATCTGTCCCTGAAGCCTCCTGCTGCTGGCATCATTCACCGTCTGTGTTGAGTTTAATTCCCTTGTAACTCGTCCGAGCTGATCCTGAGCTGTGCCCACACCTCAGCCTGTGCCCGGGAGTGCCAGGAAAACAAAACTCTCCTTTTCCCTGGCTGATCTCAGCACTGGGGCTTGGCCAGGGCAGGGACCTCGAGGAGCTGCTGCCCGAGGAGAGGGACTGGCAGTGACTCTGGTGTGGAGCTGACACAGCCACACAAAAGAATTGTTGTGGAGAGATGTCCTGGATGTCAATTTGTGCTGAATGAATTGCTTTAGGAATGATGTTTTCTTATATATAACAGGTATTCCTGTTTATATATATAAACAGGAATACCTGTTTTCCAGGTAAAACCTGTAAATGCATCATGTGGAGGGGCTTGAATGGGGAACAGGGTGAAGGGAGAGACTGATTGAAGAGAGAAATTCCCCCCAAATTGTGGGAAACTAACCAATTAATGTCATCACACCAATGTGGCTACATAAGTTCTCCCTTTATTGCTTAAAATGGCTGCTAATACACACTTCTGTACTGTTTACATCTCCAAGCATTTCCACATTGGTGCACAGCATAGAAAGAATATAATCAAACATTGCTTACTTTATACTTAAGGTGGCTAAAGTGTTCAAACTGACATCTCTACCTATTACTACATAAATGAACTACCTTCTCCCCTTGCAGACCTTAAGGCAATTTCTAACCTCGGCCTTTACTCAGGCCTGTACCCGGGCCCAGGCTGGGTTGCCCAACTAATTCAGGAGCAAATCATGCCCTTGCTCCCTGAGAAATTCTGCTACAACTGATGAACATCACAGAGAGGAGGAGTCTTGTGCTCCCTGGCTGGCAAAGGAACACAGAAGCTGATGGCTGTGCTTCTCCATGGCAAAAATCTCTTAATTTTAGTCTCTTGGGTAGTGTCTCGGCCTCTAGAGCTTTCTGCATGTACACGCAGATGTGTGTGGGAGTGAAGGTGCTCTCCACATTCCATGCTGAGACTATTCCAATCAAATATTCATCAGAGGGAGATTCTCATCTGTACATTTTGTATTATTCAGGCTGAGAAATATTTCAGTGACTTTCATGTTGCCTACAGGATTTAGATACCAGGGATAAAACAGGAGGCTCTTTAATTTTCTACATTTAGGATTTCTGCTTCATTAAAATTCTTTTGAAGATAAGTCCTAGCGATAGATGTTCAGCTTTGACTCTTTGACTCCCAGGGAAAAAGCAGCTCAGAGCTGCAAACAGATGATCCCACTCCAGAGGAATCCCTGCCATCTCCCCATCAGCTGTGGGTGGAGGATGAAGGTAGCTGTGTTTTTATTTAATATATGCCTTACCCAAAAAAGTCTGCTTTTAGCCCCAGTGGGAAATATCTTCCACACACTCCCCCAAGATAAAAATTGGGGAGTATTCTCCTTTGAGTGATTCTTTCTGAGACACTGAAAAACCAAATTATTGAGCTGGTTTGGACTGAGTTTTAAACCATCAGTATCCAGCGTTGGTTTTTACACTCACAGTTCTGGTTTGATGTGTTACATTTGTCTGTTTTTTCAGAGACTCTGAAGCAGCTCAGGGGTCAATGTCCACGCTGCAGAGACCAGTCTGGACTGGTGGATCCCAACCCTTGTGTGGAGTCTCTTTTCAAAGCACTGGAGACAGAGCTGGGAGCATCCCAGCAAGGCTGGCACGTGGAGAGAGGGGTGAAAACATTCCAGCAGCTTCCAGAGCTTTCATTCCTATCAGGGCTTTCATGGCAGGGCTGCAGAATGGCTTACACTGAGCTTGGAAGAGTGTTGTTAATTAAATAATTAGCTGTTTAAAATGTATTTATTAGGGCTTAACAGCCAGGCCACAGATATGCATCAATTACAGAGCCACAATATCTGCAATAAATGTTTTTCACCCCATAATCAAATACGGCTTAATTAGGCAATGCTGAGAGAACAGTCATAATAAATAGAGTGGGTAAGACTTGCCTTTATAATTGAGATTTAATCAGCCAACTCTTGTATGTTCATTGAATAATTGATTATTCTACACATTTATCAAGGATTAAAAACTCAGTGGTAGGTATGCAAATCCTCTCGTATTAAATACATCTGAAATGCTCAAATAGCATTGAATGCCTATTAGCATTTTGATGAAATCTAAATGACAAACACATTGTGGATCTCATGTCTGCAGTTGGCTATTTTACTGCTATTTATCACTGATTTTTTTTTCCCCCAAGCTAAATTGCTTGTGGCTTTTTAAGAGGATGCAGGAGATGGACAGAAAAATGCAGGGGGAGTGAAATGGGAGATGGTACCTTGTGCACCCTGGAATGGGCGAGCTGAGCCTGGATGGGACAGTGGGAAATATTTTTTACCCTGGCTGCAAGCGAGCAGACCAAACCAAAGGAGGCAACCAAAACCTTTGGAAGATATGGTAATTCACTGTGAAGGTGTTCCTGGCATAATTAGTGCTGTGTGAGAGATGCTAAAATGGCCATGGACAAAAGAAAAAAAACCCCAAACCAAAAAACAATCAACCCCAAAAAAACCCACAAAAAACAAATCAAAACAAAAAACTCCCCCCCAAAAAATCAAAGCAAACAAAAAACCCAAAACAAACAAGCAAAAACCACAAAAAACAAATTGGAACAAAAAATGAAAAAAAAAACCCAAATCAAAACAAACAAAAAACCAAAAAAACCCTGAAAAACCCAAAAAGCTCCTCAAAAACTGAAACCACAAAATAAATTTTAAAACCTCCAAACAAACAAAGTCAACAACAACAACAAAAGACAGTAAAACAACCTCCCCCAAAAAACCCCAAAGACCCAAACAAACTAAAAAAGCCCCCCAAAACCAAACCCACACACAGAAGTGATGGTGTCAGGAGAAAGGAGATCAGAAAAAACTTTCACTGCGAAACAGGTTTGTATCACTCAAGTAATGTTGGCAGATTTTTAACATTTTTTAAAATTATTTTTATTTATTTCTTTTTCCAAGGATGAAGTAAGCATGAGAAAGAACATGCAATTGTGGTTGGTAGTGACAGCTGAAGTGGGATCTGAGTGGCAGATTACCATCTCAATTAAAAGTGAAAGCCCAGTTTAGCTGACAGGACTTCAAATCCCCCTTCTCAGCTCTGGGAGCTCGGGGTGCCCCAGGTCCTTGCAGGCAAACCCAGAAATGTCCCGGGTGGGCGGCACACCAAGCTGGAGGATTTTGGTAGATTTTAACCGCTTGCAGCAGAGCACTGGCTCTGAATATTTATGGATATTGAATTTCTCTGCACTGATCCCTCCCTGATCAGTGGCTCCAGCTGGGCAGGCTGATGCCAGGAGCAGGTGAGAGCCATGAAGGTATCTCAGAGCTAAGCCGGCACACAAGGTTATTTAATACCCGTGTCATTTGCCTTGTGCGAGCATGGAATCGCTGCTTTTCACCTTTCACAGCTTGTGGAACCCTGAGTGGGGTGGGGTTGGTACCTTTGATTATTGTATTTAAACCAGCAACAGCAGAGCACAGCCCTTTCTGCAGGAGCTCTGGAGGGCAGCTCCCCCACCCCTGCCCTCAGACCACTTCTCTAAACTCGAGAATTGTGCTGCTGTGGTGACGTGAGTGCCTTTATTTTCCACTTTTGGAGCATTTCTTGTTCGCTTCACTTCGGACACAAGAGGGTGATATTTCCTCAGGAATTCCTGCGTGTTGAAGAGGGAACAGGCTCGCAGGGGCACGTACTCTAGAGAAAAAAATCACCATGTTTAGTTTTCCCTTCCTTTAGTTTTCCCTTCCTTTAGTTTTCCCTTCCTTGCTCCTGCTTGGCATCACGGCCGGGGACTGGAGGCTGAGTTAGAAATGGTTTTTTGCCAGTTGGAGTTTTTTTGCCATTTTAAGGAGGCTGTGGTGGCTCCTGTGCCTCGGCCCCTGTGTCACGAAGAGCCCGTGGCTGTGCCCTGGCAGGTAGGACTGCCAAGGACCTCAGCCAGTGCCCACAGCACTGATCCATTCCCTGGATCAATTTAATGGCAACTCTCACCCTGCTCCACACACACACGCACACAGGGATTTGGGATTGTCTCCCTGAGCTGCCATTCAGCTCCTCTGAGTCTCTCTGGTGCTCTGGACCACGAGGTCTCTCAACCTCTGGCAGCAGCAGCAGGAGTTGAGTCTCCAAAACTCCAGGGTTTCCCAGAGTGCTGGATGCCTCGCTGGATATGTAATTCCTGCTCTTGGACCCCGCACAAGACAATGCAAAGCAAATTACTGCAGACTAAATATATGGTCAGGATGTGCTGGAAGTTGGCAGCGTGGCTGGGAGGGATGGCCAGGGAGGGAGGAGAGACATGGTCAGCTTTCTTCCTTTGTGTTCAGCTGGGTAATGCTTGGGATCCCTTAAAAGACTTTAACACGAGTTTGGAAGGGAAGAGCTGGAGGAGATTCAGCTGTAAAAACCTGGATGGAGATTGGAGGGTGCAGCGTGCCTGGGAATTGAGAAGGGCTCAGCAGCCAGCTCTCAGAGAGGATGAATTTGGGAGCAGGTAATCTTTCAGAGTAGTCCAGAACATGGCTGTGGCAAATTCTTGGACTTCTGCTCTGATTCCTTCCGTGACCCACAGCTCTGTTCTGATCCTTTGAGTTCTGCTGTGTGTTGGCAGCATTTTCTCCAAGGCACCATTTTTATCCTCCTTAAAACACCAAATTCAAGATCAGCGTCTTGCCTGTTTTACTGTAATTCCTAATCTTGTTACGGGGAAAGAAACTGAAATTCAGGAAACGGAATTAGAGCTTTGTGCTTTAATGGACTTATTTTTTTGTATTTCACCTGGTTTGCTCAGTGATATTAGAGTAGACTTTGCTTACTTTTTCTGTTCAGTGTCACTCCCTGGCCCTTTGCCCAGACCAGAAGAGCCCCAAGCTCTTCAGTACTGAATGCTGATTAGAAGTGAGGCCAAACTCTTCTCTAAAGTGCACTGCTTTGAATAAGAAGACAGCTGTAATGATCACTGTGACCTTTACTTTTCCTCTCCTACAAACTGGAAAATCCAATTTGATGGTACTTGAAAACCTTAACATTTTTTGTCACCGGGCAGTGCTTGTTAATGTAAGTAGTGATAGAAAAAGGGAATTAAGAATTCTTATTGGCATTCCGAGGGCAAAAACCCACCTGGGCACCTCGGTTCTGCAACATTTAAGAGCAGCATGACATGTTGGATGGGGTGTAATGGTTGAAATGGCCTCATCAGCTGAGCATCCTGCCTGTGGGCAGCACATCACCCACACAGCCCTGCCATGAGTCACACTCATGGTACCCTTTTCCCTGTTAAACGGAGAGAGATTTGGCTCAGAGCTTCATGAAAGAAGCCTGTGTTTGGTCACCTTTGTCCTCTCCCTGCAGGTAGAGTGATCTGTCAATGGATTTTATTTTAGGGCTTCAAAGGTAACATGCAGCTTCTGGAGTGCTGCTCGGGCTGCCTAATAAATTCCCTGCAAAGATCCCTTTTCTTGCTAGGCATTCATCCAGCCTGGGAAAAGGCACGGGGGACTCCCCACACTCTAATCCAGACCATCCACAGGCACAGCAACTCCTCTGATAAGCACTTCATGCAGGGAGCAGGTGAGTCACCCCCTCTCCCTGGTGCAGGGAACGTGGGAATGGCTCTGTGTTCAACAGAAAACCCTTTGTGATAGACTTAAAAAAACCGGGATAAATCTCCTCTTCTAATGCCACTGGAGCTGGGCAGGTTTCCACGCCCTGAGGCTTGACTCCTGTGTGTGTTTGAAACGCTCCCCAAGGTGACCCTGTGCTGGCTCTGCTGCCGGGGGGGTCCCAGGTCTGCTCCCCAGGACAGCAGCTCAAAAGCAGTGGGCACACAAACTTCCTGCAGCTGGAGCCTGAGGGCTCCCTCCACCCCTGCCAGCAGCTCTTCCCTGTGTGGGGATGCAGGTGGGAGCTGGAGCATGGAAGGGTTTGTGCCAGCTGCTGAGGAGATGGGGTTTGTGCCCTGCTGGAGCATGGAAGGGTTTGTTTCTGCTGCTGAGGAGATGGGGTTTGTGCCCTGCTGGGAGCTCAGAAAGGGTTTGTTTCTGCTGCTGAGGAGATGGGGTTTGTTTCAGCTGCTTGAGGAGATGGGGTTTGTGCCCTGCTGGGAGCTCAGAAAGGGTTTGTTTCTGCTGCTGAGGAGATGGGGTTTGTGCCCTGCTGGAGGCTCAGGGATGGGGTTTGTGCTCTGCTGGAGGCTCAGGGCTCAGCTCTGGGTGCTGGAGGAGAGGTGACAACAGCACGGAGCTCGCGCTGCTCCTTGTGCTACAGCTTTCACTAGGCTGGGTTTATCTCCAGCTCTGTGTACCTGCCTGCTGGAACATATTGAGTAATAACTTATAAATGATAGAAGGATAGTCTCTGCTGCTGCTGTTGAAATCTCCTGCTAGCACTCTTATTTTCCACATGTTGGTGCATGTTTGTGTGTACGTGGTTTGGTTTCCCTCATCCACATTGAGTTAAAGTGGTGAAGGAGGGACCCTTCCTGTGTGTAAATACACACTGTGCTTAAAATGAATGTGTTTTTACAAGGTTATTTCCTTTTCATGAGAGAGCAGGACCATACTTGCAGCCATAAATAACATTAGATCTTGCTTTATTGTTTGCAATCTACCCACGTAGTACTGGAAGAGTAAATAGATATCAGGTGTTCTCTCCCTCGATGGCCAAAGGGGCAACAAGAAAGATTCACAACCATTAAAAAATATTATGTTCTGGTATCCTGGGTTTCAAATTGCAATTCTGCTGAGGAGAAAGGGCAAGGCTGTGGGACTGACTACCCAGAGGACAACTCAAAGCTGGAAAAATCCTAGGAGATATTAGAGCATAAAGGACACAATTGCTTCCAGCTGTTCCTATACCTGGCCATATAAAGCTGCTAAATAACAGGAGCTCCCCTTGTCCAATGTGCTGTACCAAGACAGGCCATAAAGCAATTCCAGCTTCAGCCAACAGCTTGGCATATCTAATAGATAGTTTATTAATTTCTTTACTGATTCAGCTGGCAGTGAGAGATCAAATCAGGAAACCAAGGAGGGCAGGAGGAAGGGGATTAAGAGCTTAGACTCACCAGCCCCCATTGGGTTCTGTCCCCATGGGCAAGTGCTGAGGAGCATTCCCCGTTTTGTTTTTTCTCTGATTAAACTAAGAAACCAACCCAAAGGACGCAGGAGAGAAGGGTTAAAGGATTAGGAGATGGTCTTTGAACCGCCATGTGGAAAGGTAATGAGGCATGAATTATTAAAATGATTTCAATTATAACTGGCAGCCACATGCTCCGCTTTTGCATTGGCTTTCTTCCTTGCTGTAAAAAGACAGCTTTGTAAGTGCTCATGGTTTCTTGGAAGAGATATGCTCATCCAGGGCTGTTAATTGTATAAACAGTGTAATTTGTCATTGGCCAAGCTGCTTTGTGGTTAGATAAGTTGAAGTGCCAATGAAATGGGCACGGCTCAGCAGCAGGGCAGATTTTCTCCTCGAAAACCTCCTGGTTGGAATCACGTTGCTGAGGGGCTGTGGGTATCGACAGCCTCTAATTCTTGATTCAGCATGGTGGGCTGTGAGGCACTGGTCGCGTGCTGCTAGTAATAATTATTATAAAAATGGCTTTGGCTTTAATAGAAGGAGAAATCTGTTTACAGTTGTGTGTTCTTCTGCTCGTGCATGGCTTGGAAGCAGGGGCTGGAGAATGGCTCTGCTCAGACCGTGATCAGACTGATTTATGCTCGGCCTCTCCAGCGGCAGGCACCACGCTGCTGGCTGTCTTCCCTACAGCTCTTCACCACAGAAAAGCCTGTAGAAAAGGAAATACAGCCGGGAACAGCTCCATCTGGTGACTGCCCAAATTTCTGCACAAAAGCCCGCGTTTTCTGTCAAAGTGAACAACCTTAGGTCTGACTCCCTGTGCAACTCCAATGGCCACAAAGACCAAGCAGTACAAGTGAGATTTGGAGGGTTTGGTCCTGCAGATGGCTGTGGAGATGTCCTGGGGAGATCAGAACCTGCTGAATGCTTCAGGAAGAATTATTTACCTGATTAATCCATTTTTTTCCCTACTCATGAGCTGCCTGAAGGGGGAAGTAAGAGAACTGAATCCACCAGTGCTCAGATCAGTGAGCAAATACTGAAATGTGAGGTATTTTTGCTGTAACACTACCCTGAAGCTGCATCTCGGAGCAGTTTAGTTAAACTGTTACTTTTCACTGCTTTCCTCCTCTCCAAGACAGTATTTACGGGGGGTGTTTATCCTCAGAATTCTGATGTGCTCTGTTCAGAGATGATGGCTAAAAGCCATGGCCACGTGGATGCACCTCGAGTTACTTTTTGTGGTTTCAACCTTAGAGGGAAGGAAATGGAAAGGCAAAAAGATGATGTTTGTAGTTGGCTTCAGTACACACCAGGACCTCAGTGGAAAAGGAGCTGCCTGTGATGTTGGGGGCAGACTTTAAAGGGTTAAAACTCTTGGACAGCCATTACAACACCGAGGAGGGGCAGTGGGACAGCACCCGAGCCAGGGGAGGGCAAGGCAGGAACAACCACCTGAGTGAAAATTAATCCATCAGGATTAATCCAATCAGGAAAATTAATCCATCAGACGGGGCCACGGGGCAGGGGGTGAGGGCAGCAGCTGTGCCAGGCTGGGGGCTGGCAGCGGATCGGAACCCTCCATGGGATCTGACTGCTCTCAGTCCCTGCTCCCCTTGGGAATATGAGCTGTTAAACACAGCAACAGCAGGAAGGCTGTTGCACTAGGGCTTGTAATTCCCCTTTTATAGTTCCTGCCTTCCCCCCTCCTCGGAGCAGAGCTGTTTGCCTTTGGCCACGGGTGAGGTGAGGCTTTTTGGGGGCCTCGACCCTCCCAGCAGGTGACTCTTTCTGCAGCTACTCCGTGGAGCTTCCCTGCACAGCCCGTGTGGAAATGGAGGCCAGCTCCCCCCGGGGGTTTCTGGATCACAACCCACTTTTTCTGAGTGGTTCTGCACGGCCTGGTCCCAGGAGCAGCCGGAGGCCGGGGGATGAGGAGGGAGGAAGCATTCCTTGCTGCTACATTCACAAAGCTCCTGGCACCAGCCAGCTCCTCCTGAAACCGCTCCAGACTCTGAATCATTTCTGTTGGGAAACCATTCATGCCCCAGCCTGAGCCCCAGCTGACTCCTCAAAGCCCCCCAAAACACTGCCAGCAGCCTCTGATGCTGCTTGGCTTGTCTTGGCAGGGCTGAGGGGCTGGGCTGACACCACGGCCCTCTGTTGCTCTTGGGCAGAGGTTTCCCTGCATCATTCCCTGCCAGTTTGTACAGAACTGGACTCAACCCCCAGCTCTGTTTGCTCAGTTGCCCTCAGAGCTGTGCTTGTCCCTCCCTCAGTGAGGAGAGAGGCAGCTTTGCTTTTTTGTGTGGCTGTGTTTTCTCTCTTCATCTCTGGTGCTGCCCTACAGGGCCTGTCTGCACCATGTGAGTGTCAGCACAAAAAAAAACCAAAAAAACCCCACGGTTTGTAAAGCTGAGGATATTTTAAAGAAACACATAAGGTGGAAATACCTATTCAGGCTCCAAGGTGCTTCTCCAGCAGCAATAGTGGGATTGTCCCCTGTGGGGGCTTGGAGGGTGTGGGCAGGAACAGGGATTTGAGATGTGCTCCTGCTCCCTCCCTGCCTGCCTCCCCGGGCTGTTTGAAGTCCCTCTGAGGTGGGTATGTCAGCCCAGTCATGCAGGTACCTGCTGAACAGCAGCAGGCATGTTTCAGTGTTTAAATCACCTCCCTGCTCCTCTCTCAAGGGATGATTCATGGTGATTGATCACTCTGAGCTGGGTGTGAAGGCAGCCCTGGCTGCTTCCTTACTGGCACAGCAGAGCTTCAAATGAAGCTGATTTTTAAAGCCACTGCCTGTTGAAACTCCTCTGTCTTTTACATTTGCTCCTTTCACTGTCAGTGGGAGAATCCCCTGGAGCTTTCTGGAGCTTTCCAAAGGGATTTGTATCCAACTAATTTGGAAGGCTTGGACTTCTCAGCTTGGGGCTTGTTGTTCATGTGTGAGTTGATTGGAAGTGAGTTTGGGTTTTGTTTCTCCACTCCCCTAAATCTTGGGCAGGTATTTTAGCTGCTGCTGGTTGATGGCAAAATCATCCTTTGAAATTCTGGAGTAAATGACATAGATGGAAGATAAAGAGCAATGAGAAAGGCAAGGCAGAGGCACAAGTGAAGGCTGATGCTGGGTGACAACGAATCACAGATCAACCTGCCCCAGTCTCCAGGAATATTCAGAGATTTATGTATAATAAAAGTCTAGGACCACAACTCTAAACCTGGGCTAAACCAGCTGCCCTTTTGTGTCTCAGTTTCCCCACCTGTAAAGTTGGACAATAGTAATTTCCTCCCAAAAGAGCTGCCAGTGCTGGCTGGAAGCTGCTCTGTGTTACAGCACTGAGGAAACAGTGGCTATTATTAATCATCCCTCATATTTTTTCAACCTTCTGCATAACTAAATTTTGTTTGTTTTGATTTTTAAAACTTGGAATCGATGGCTGGACCAAATTATAGCTGGAAGCTGAGAGCTATAAGAAAAGACATCCAAATGCTGCTCAGTTTGCTCTGTAAAGGACAGAACTGCTGAGGCTGCATCACTTGTGGCTCCTGAGCCCGGTGCCAGCATACAGAATTCCCTCCTTACAGCTTTTCCATAGCACGTGCCAAGTATCCAGCTCTTCAGTCTGTTATAAATCATCCCTAATTCTGTAATTGCTTTGCTAGTGATTATAGGCAGACTCTGGTTGATCCCTCAGTGGTTTTCCTTCATCCACATTTTCAGTGGGCTCTTTAATTGTTGATTCTATTTTCCAGTTCCTTGCTCTCCTTTCCCAGTTCTAGCAGGCCCCATGGCTCCAGTCCAGAGAGACCAGGCAGAGCCTCCTCTGCATTTGGGGCACAAAAAACATCAGGAGCTTTTCCATCAGGAGCTGTCAGGGGCACCTCGTGCCTCTGGCTTGCAGACAGGGGAGGCAAACCTGTAAGGTCATGCAGGTAGGAATATGCTCTGAATCACTCTCACAGGGTGTCTTGAGCTGCAATGTAAGATGTATTCTGGTCTCATCTGTTGGAACCAGTTGAAGAAGTGTTTTTCTTTATCTCATAACTCTGGGGGTGGAGGGGGTGGGTGTCTTCTGTTAATGGGCAGCTGTTAAAGCAGCTGGGGCAGTGTTCTTTNACAGAACCACACCTGTCACTGCAGGAGGATTTAATTGTGCTGCTGCCAACATCCTGACCAACCAACAGGGTGTCAGGTTTTGTTCTGACTCTGGCAAGATTTTTCTTTTTTTTTTGTTCATTTGCTTTTTTGTACTACCACACTGTTAATATTCCTGGTAAAGAACTGTTATTCCTATTCCCATATCTTTGCCTGAAAACCCCTTAATTGCAAAATTATAATAATTTGGAGGGAGGGGGGTTACATTCTCCATTCCAAGGGAAACTCTGGCTTTTCCCTGGCAGACACCTGTCTGTCCAAACCAAGACACAGGGCTGGATTTGGAAATCATGGCAGGCACAGCCAAGCTGAGCTTGCAGCATGACTGTGCCATTCCCTGCCTGCCCAGGGATGTCTCTGCACAGGCACAGGAGCAGCCTGGCTTGTTGGCACGTGCTCAGCCTGCAGCCAGACTGGTTGGTGCTGCTGAGGAGGGCAGGAGAGCTGCTGTGTGGTCCCACACGTCCTGTGCCTCCTGCACCAGCAAGCCTGGCTTTTCAGGGCTCCAGCACCCTGCCTCTGCTCCCCTTTCCCCCCTCCCTAGGGGTGCACATTCACTTCTCTGAATTGCAACCAACAGGGTGCACTGGGGATTCAGGCACTGGGGAAAGGCCCTGCCCTGGGTTAAGTGTGATGGGGGATGAAAATTAGGGATCCTCTCACTTGGTGGCAAGATCCAGATCCTTTCTGTACCACTTTGGAAGGACGTGGCTGACACAAAGCTGAGGTTGTTGCTTAATTCCCATAGTTTCAACTCAAACTCAGACCATAAAATCCATAAACCAGGGTTCTTTATTTGTGAAAAATGGATTAAGCTGTGAGGGGTTTGAGAGTTTGACTTTGACCTGCTTTTGTTTTTCAAACTCGCAGTTAGATTCTGAAGTGCTTAGCTGGCAGTTCTGAAAGCAGCTCAGGGATTTTACAATGACTCTTGGAGGGGGTGGGGGATGTATTCATGTGGGTCAGCTCATGAGCCACCTTGAAGGGTTTTGTTTTCAGAAACTGGAGCTATTGAAAATGGAAAACACGACTTTTCATTCAGACTTCCCTTACATTCAGGGATTTTCCTTCTATTGAATGGGCATTGACTAGTGCCTTTAATTTTTTATTTTGTTGTCCGTTAATGCCCTCTTCAACTTTAATTTCAGGTTGAAGTATTCTCTTCCCCAACCATTCTACGAAAATGGCCATCTGATGTACCTTGTGGTAGAGCAGATGTTATCTTCTTTGGTAATGAAATTCTGCCCTGAGTAATTGGACATTCTTCCTGGTTCCTCGTAATTAAGGCAGGAGAAAAGAACAAAAGCTGCTGATTTGATAGGAGTAATTGCTTCATTGAGTTATTTGTTTCCTTACCATAACCATCACCCCAGCGAGAGCAGCCTGACCATCAGATCATGATGATCCTTTAGTGCTGTGGGGTTTTGGTGCTTTGTTGTCAGAGGGAATCACAGAGGAAAAAAGTTAGGAGACACACAGCTAAATTATTTACCTCTTAACCGTACGCAGTTAAGACCACAGAGGGCCTGGCTGTGCTGTGTCCCAAGCAAATGAATCAACCTCTGGAAAAAGCAGAGAGGGAGAGATGAGGCTGTAGGTCACCACAGCTGCCTGGCCTCCTGCACCTGAGCACTGTGGATTGATGCTGACAGCTGGACATCTGTGTTTTCCTACAGTGCAGCAAGAGGGGCAGAGAGCTGCGTGAAATCCTGGCCAGTGCCAAGAAAATGTGGCTCAGGACTGGCCTGTGGCAAGTTGTAGCAGTGGTGGTGGCTTGTGCCATTGCTGCTGTTTGTGTTTAGCCATCCTGGGTTTGGCAGTTGGGTTTGCACAGACATTTGGGGACACAGGGACTTAGAAGTGGCCACACTGTCCCCAGTGACCCTGAGGACAGGGAAATAGGCCTGTTCATGTGTTAAATTACACAGATTTAGCTGAGATCTCAGCCATGATTTCCAATAGGAGATTATTCCCGGTCCATGTGGAGCTGAGCTGCTCTCACACACATCCCACCACCCCATCCCCACAGTTCAGGGGGTTCAGTGCTCGTCAGGTCACCCCAAATGCACTCCATAAACCTGATTTCCCAACTGCAAGCTTGAGAGTCAGGCTGCTGCCTCACAGCAGCCACATGATTCATATGTGCCTACAGATGAAGTCAGGGCTTGGAGGATTTTTTTGGATGTGAATTCCACTGAATCATCCCCAAGTGCTGTGGAAAGCAGTTCCAGGTCACTGCCAATCTGTCCTGCAGACCTCTGCATGAACAGCCTGTATGATCCAGGAATGCTATCAGGGACTTTGATCATGGAGCTGATTCCTATCTCCCTCTCCAAGATCTGGGCAGGTATGTTTTCCTAAGGCTCCACTGAGCTTGCAGCAGCCAACATTCCTGCAGCTGAAAAATTAGGCAGTAACGAGTCAGCCAGCCCAGAGTTTTAATCCCAGTTTGGATAACCCTTTCTCAGAGCTGTTAAAAATGAAAATATGTGTTTTCTTTTGGTAATAACTAAATGAGGATAATGAATGTAAGTAAGCAGTGCACTGTATGGATTAACTGACTGGCACAAGAGGTGCATTGTGTGAGTGAATGCTCTTCTAGGGCTGCAGGGAAGAGGGAGAGCCATCAGAGGTGCCTTAAGAGTTTAATTTCCTCAAGAAGGTGGCAGAGAGAAGGGCAGATTCTGCCAGTGTCCAGTGCTGCTTGCCAGGCTTTTGTCCTTTCTCACAAGCATCTCACTGTCCTGCAATTCCAATAATGGGAATGGGGCAGGGACAATGGGAACGGTGCCCTGCACAGGGCAGGGGCTGAGCTGTGCCAGCAGCAGCCAGTCTGCTGGCACAGAGCTCCTCCAGGGGAAGTGAGCACATCAGTGGGATGGCTGAACTCCTGACCCTTTCTCCTGGCTTAGTAAACCCCAGGTTTTGGGTTCTGGGGTGATTCCAGTCCCACTGCACACACAGCAGTGCCCAAAGCCCTCCCTGGTACCTGCCAGGGCAGCCCTTGTCTCACCAAACCCCCCAAGGTCTCAGCTCCTGTGTGCTGGTCTCCTGCTTCCCTTGAATCCAGGGGCTCTCCGTGCTGGGTTTTGCAGGGATGGCCAGGCCAGAGTGCAGTGTCACCATTCCCCTCCTGCTCAGTTTGGCAGCTGCCTGCCCGCACTGGGCCCTGGGCTGCTGGGGCAGAGCAGGCTGGAAAAGTCCTCTGCATCTCCCCTCCAGCAAAGCAGCCACAAAAGGGTGGTTGGTCAGGAAAGGAGCTCGGAGGATCATCTGTAAAACAAACAGAGCTGGAGAGGGAGATGGGGGGGATTTGTGGTCCTGACACCTGAGGTTCTGTGCCTGTATCAGTCAGAGATGCTGTTCCCCAAGCTCAGGTGTGCTCTGCTGCACATGGACAGGTCTTTGCAGTGTAAATTCCTGCTTTTCCTCGTTGCTGGACACCCAGGGAGTTCTGTTCTCTCCATGACAGCCACTTCTGCCCACCAGTCAATGCCTTGGAACCCTGAGCCTCACCACACCTCTCCCTGGGAAAACTCCATCCTCCTCTTTTGCGAGAGAAGCTTGGTCAGAGAGATTGAAGGAGTCGGTCAGAGAGGCAGGGACACAGCCCAGCATTCCCAAATGTCTGGGGACACTTGTGTGAGTCCTTGTAATCAAGTTTGTATTTTATTTCCATGGGGTTCATCCTTTCCTTACTTGTACCCTTTCCTCCTCACTCCAACGTGCATTTCTGGGTGCTGCTGCCTCTGCTGTTCTCTCTCTCCTTCTGACCCTTTCCTGGGCCTCTGGCTGCCGGCCTCAGCCCACGGTGTGGAGCTGGCAGTGCTTGCCTCTCCCTCCTCTGATCACTGCTCTGTTTAGTTTGGGAGATTGTGTTTCTGCAAGCAGGACCCCCACGTGCTGGGGAACGTGGCTCCCTGGAGGAGGATGCTGGGGAGAGACAGCACAGACCCCGTGCAGCTGATGCCTTAAGATTTTAGTCTTTATGTTTTTCAAATCCTGTACTGCATTAGTGCATAACTCTAAACTCCATAGAAAGTGTGAGCTACTGTCTTCACTTTTTTGGTCAGACAGAACAATCCCTCTGGCCCTGAAACTCAAGGACACCCTACAAAAGTGAATTGAGGGGAGCAAACTGGGGGAATATGACTTCATTACCTGAAGCTGTAATTGGAGAATTAATCTCTGATATGGAAATGGACCAAACTTATTTCTGTCCGAAAAACTCGTGACCATCTTGGGCGTAGTCTCTGGGAGGCTTTTGGCTGCCCAAGATGTATCTGTTGAAGGCCTTTAATAAATATTCTCTTAGCCTTGTCTGCCTCTGTTCTAGGTAACGTCACAGCCAACGCTTTTCATGCCTGCAACAACTCCAACACACGTGCTGCAGGAAGAAGCAGCTGCTGAGGGCACCACAGCTGGGCCAGGCTCAGCAGCTGCTGCAGGAGGTGCAACATCTGCAGCTCCAGTGGCTGCAGGTGCCACGGGGCTCAGAGCAGCCTGCCCAGGCTCACCCCTCTAAGGTCACTGCTGTGTGTGTGGGCACCCCGAGGGGGGACAAGCCAGGCTAACACAGCCTCTTGCAAAAACTGTGACCTGGGGGTGGCTTTCTTGATGTTTGTATCCCCAATTATCTGCACTCTTCATGCTGTACATTAAGTTCTACTCCTCTAAGACTGGTTCTGAGAGCAAAGGGGGAGAAAGAGGAGTGTGCAGTTTGTTTTCAGAAGCTGCTCTCACTCCTCCACATTCTGCTCCTGGTCTGTGCTGTCTGCAGCATGGACAGACAGAGGGACAGGGATCTCCTGTGCTTTTAGTCAGTTTTAGCTAGCTGAATGAAAGTTNGGTTTGTTTCCCAGAGGGATCCCATTTGGAGGTTTCCCCCTGAATTTGCCCTAAACCAGGACAGGTGACCAGCTCTGTGCCTCGGCCAGGGTGGGATGTGTTTGGCAGGGGGGTGCTCGGGGCTGGGGCAGGATGGGCGTGGGTGCCAGGGCTGGATGTGTGAAGCTCACACAGTGCCTGCCAGAGCTGCAGCCAGGCTGAGCCAGCAGTCCAAAGCCCTCACTTTCAGGAACAGTAAATTCCCTCACTGACTTATGAAAAAGCAGGGGAATTAAAAAAAAAAAAAAAAAGCTCTAAATGCCTTACCTGTTGGAAGCCTGTGGGCTCTGCATTGTATTAAACATTAACCTGCCCTTCTGAGCCAAGTGACTGATTCTCTGGGCAATTCTGAGGCCGGGCAGGCAAAGAAAAGGATTCTTTGTCAGAGAGTATTTCAGAAAATTATCCCTTCAGCCATTTTCTGTCTCAGCGTGTTTGTTTGGCCCTGCAGTAGGACGCCTGCCCCACAATTTACTGTTTGTGTTTGTGCAGTGGAGCTGATCAAAGAGCCACGGCTCTGGACAAGCTGCTCCCAGCACAGCAGCCCTGGGACGAGGGCACAGACACCCTTTGCACAGGTAATCACACTGCCACAGCACTGGACATTGAACTGCACACACGTGCACATGTAATTGCACACCAAAGCAGGTACGTGTGCACACATCCCCATAACCAAGGAGGGAAGGCTGCCTTTTGTCCTCCTGTGAGTGCTGAGGGTCAGAGAGGGCCAGGCAGGAGCAGAGCAATGGCATCAGTGACCAGGACCGGGTTCTGCTCCTGCCTTTGCCCTTACTTTGGTGCACGAGGTGGGGCAGGTCGTTGCACTATTGTTTCTCCTCCACAAATTGTGACTAATGATTTCAAAAGCACCTGTGGAAAGGGTAATTCACCATTACTATTATCTTAAACCTGTGCTCGATTAAGCAACAAACCTTTGGTGGTTTAAGAGTTTTTTGTTGGGGGTTTTTTTGGTTTTTTGTTGGGGGTTTTTTTGGTGTTTTGTTTTTTTTTTTAATGGAAGTTTTGTTGATGACAGTTTTTGCAAACATCTCCCCCCTGCAGACCCCAGCCCCAGAGCGATGTATTCTGTCCTCCAGCCCCGGGTAGTTGTTGCAGTGCTCCTGAGCTGTTCCAGTGCAAAGTCTGGCTGCTTGGCACTGAATCCCCCAGTGACTTCAGCCAGCTCTTCCAGTTTTTCACTAAAGCCGGAGAGAGACTCAGACAATCCTTTTTCTCAGATCTGTTACAGAGGAGATAATCTGTGCCTGAGAAATGGTAAGAAATGCTGATAGCACCATATCCTCCTAATCCAGCTCATCTTCTGCCTTCCTCTGTCCCTGGGCAAAGCCAGGGTTCGGGCTGGGGACAGAAAACTTTCTTCCCCTACTCTGGAAGAGTCTGCAAGCAAGCAGAAACCCCTTCCTATGGAATCCACGCCTTCCTTGGAGCTGGTGGAATTCTCTCATGTGAACAGGACCTGTGTTCTGCACCTTTTGTGCGTGGGCGACCCACCAGAGGTGATGTGGAAATCTTCCCAGGGAACAGCCCGGCCCTTCCTCCAGCAGCTCAGGCTCCTGCACTTCCCTGTGCCCTTGGAGCAAATTAAGAGTCGCTATGACTTTCTTCCTGTCTGTGTTTGCAATGCCCCCGGCTGATCGCATTTGTGTAATTAATTGCCCAACCTGCGTCTGGCAGGGGAGCGATGCGGAACGAGTTCGCCCTCCCGGCACAGGAGGAACAGCAAAATCCTTTTCCCCACGCCTGGGGCGATGTCTGGGGGCTGTTTCTGTGGTCCGCGGCAGCGAGGAAGCGAGGTGTGAGCCTGCACAAATGTTCGGCTCGGCTCGCAGCCTCCAATGAGCCCCGGACGAGCGGGTTTGGAGAGGAAAGAGGCGTTTTCACGGGTCACTAATGCCCTTTGAACTAGAGACAGGGGAGCCGCGCTGACCTGAGCCGCTCCAGCCAGCCGAGGGCTGAATCAAATCCATGGGGTGCGCCGGGCTGGAGGCGTGAAATCCCATCCCTTCCCTTTGCTGCGGCGGCGGAACGCGCCGGGATTCGCAGGGCGGGGAGCTGGCAGGGCCGAGCCCCGGGCACGGTTTGCGTGCCGCGGGGGTAAAGGTGCAGCCGCGGGGGAGGCTGAGCCCCGCTCTTCCCCTGCCGGTGCCAGGAGACTTGGAACAGCCCGCCCCGGTGTGTGTGTGAGGCTGGGAAAGGTGTGAGCTGCGAGCGCTGGGCTGCCCCTCGCCCGGAGCCGGGCGCGGATGCGGTGGCACCGTGCGCGTCCCCTCCCCGGCCCTGCCTACAAAAGGATCGTGGCACCCCCGGCACCGCGCACCCCTCCCGGCCTCGCCCCTGCTCCCATGCCACGGCCCGCAGCGACGGCATGAAGAAATCCTCGTATTCAGGTGAGCCTCCCTCGCCTCTCCCTTTGTGTCTGTGCTGGGAAGAGAAAAAGGTTTAAACCTCCCCCAGGTACGACGCGCACAATCCCTCCTGGCTGTGAGCGCTGTGCGGAGGACGAACAGCTGTTTCCCTGTGTGTAAACAAGTGGAAAAGGCTTAAAAAGCAAAGGAAAGGCGGCGAGGCAGCTTGTTCCAGGCAGGAGCGGGCACTGAGGGCACGGACCTTGTTATCAGAATGTGCCTGGTGCCAGCACAGGGTGCGATCAGCGCGACACGGGAGCAGGACGGCGGGGTGTGTGTGTGTGTTTGTGTATGTGTGTGTGACACTGGCTGCCCTCGGGGCCGCAGGAATTTCCAAATGGGGTGTAAAAGATGGGATCCCTCATGCTGCGGGACTCTATTCTGCCTTCTCCCCCTCCTGGCTTTGCCCTATAGGGTGAGGGCGTTGTGCCCTCTGCTCTTCTCCCCGGCTAACACAGAGTGTGCAACCATGCCCGGTGTCCTTCCTCCGAATTCCCTGTGAAATCCTGCCCCAGGAAGTGCCTGGGGCACCTCGGAGTGGACAGGTCTCCTCTGAGAGGTGCCCGTGAAGCTCAGGCAGCTCCTCCAGCTGCTGGACTTTGCTCTGCAGCTGATTTCTGCTGATTCTCTCCGTGCTCTGCCAGCCAAGTTCTGCCCTGGCTTTGCCCTGGCCACTGTGAGGACGCGATGTCATCATGCCAGCGTCCTCCTAACACCCCACCCACGGGTCTGGCCACCCCTCAGGGGTGCTGGTGGCAGCTGCCAGTCACTTGAGCCACGTCGCGGCCACAGGAACTGGGGTTTGGCTTCACTCAGAAAATTCACTCTGTGATGCTGCTGCCTGTTTATGGTCAAAATCAATTAGCAACGTTTCTCTCTTGCACATTTTTCTTCTCTCATTAGCGTTGCTAAATGGGCTGCCGGGAGGGTTTATTAGGGTTTGTATGCCGGGAACCTGGGACGGTCTGAGCGTGGTGATTAACACGTGGTAATGGATTAAATTGGGCATTAATGGTTGTGCGCTGTGTGTAGGGAAACCTGTTATTTGTTGTGGCCTGCCGAGGTGGTTGGAGCAGCCCTGGAGCAGGGAGGAGCAGCGCAAGGAGGGTTCTGGATACAGCTGGCTGTCCTCCGGCTCTGTGACCTGCTGTTGGGACTCCGTGCAGATGAGGCCAAGGGTCCTCAGCTGCTTGGCTTGTTCGGGGTGGGTTGTGCTGGAGGGGCAGCTGGGGCACTGCAAAGCCCCTGACGTGTCTCTGGTGGGTGCCCAAACCCTCCTCACTCCCTCCTGTACTCGGTGGTGCAGCTGAGCTGACTTCTGGGCAGTACCTTTGTTTCAAAGGGGCTGTGGCTGTATTTTGGAAACACTGCCCTGAGATTTCCCTGGTGCAGCTAGTTAAACAAAAAGAACTGAACTGCCGTGCCCGGAATTCACTACTGGGAAGCAACAGGACTCCTTACAAGCACCTCACACCTTGCAAAGAGCTCAGGCAGCGCTGCTGAGCTGCTCTGGGTTGCAAAGACTTCACTTCGGGTGCTGCAGCCAATAAATCTCCCTGACTTACTGGGCAGAAGGTGGGTGAAGGTGGAGGAATCACCCATGGCACTGGGGAGGCCACCTCGGAGAGCCGCCACCTCCGTGAGGTGGAGCCAGCCCTCCGTGGCTGTGTGCTCACGAATCAGGGCACAGCAGTGGTCACTCCCTTTGGGCAGTTTCACTGGGAGCCCGGATTGCTTCTCCAAGACGTGGATGTGCCGGGTGCTGCAGAGCCTCTGGGCTCTCTGCTGTCTGCCAGAGGAGCTGGTGATGTGACAAAGTGACTCCTCAGCTGCCAAAGCTGATGCTGACAGCCCCTGGCAGGCTGGAAATGCAGTGCCTGGCTGAGAAACTCCTGAAAAGGATGGCAGAGGGGAAAAAAAATGAACATTAACCACTTTTCCCGGCTAGGTACTTGTTATGCCTGGCCTGATTTGTCCCTCTCTGGCATATTTCGGATCTCTTTTGTGGTCTGAGCCCCTCTGAACCCAGCTGGAGTATCTTCCTTGGCTTCCCAGGGCTGAACCTCCAGCTCCATCCTCCTCCACAGGCACAGCAGCGCTCTCCCTTTGTCGGGCTGTCCCCTGCCCCAGGCAAGATTTACCTTCCCTGAAGCACCTCCAGGGCGATCCCAGCCCATGTGCTGTCGCTTCTGAGCGCACGCCAGGTAGGTGTGGTCGAATGAAGAGGTGCCTCACCTCTTCCGAGCAGAGAGGCTCAGGGAGACCTTTGTGCCGTAGCCACGGGCACGTGTGGCTCATCCCGGCACCGCTTTTGTTCCTGGAACTCCTGGCGGCGGCAGCAGGAGGGAGGGGAGAGCGTGAAACATGGATTTTACTTCTACTGCAGCCAGCTCTTACATGCGTGCCTTGGGGATGTCTGTTATTTCAGTCGCTGAAGGCGAGCTTGCCCCGGAACACTACTTTTAAAGGATTTTTTTGATTCTCACTTTCCATTACTCGAGCCCAATTGCATCGCCAAAGAAGCAATAGACAGGATTTGTGATAAATGACACGATGATTTATAGGTATTTTGAAGGATGGTGCGAGTGGTTTTGGCCAAGGATGGTTTCAGGTTTATGGGAGATGCTGGCACTCACTGAAATAAGGATCACCACAATTACAGTGCCTCCAGAATTATTCGTTGTGGTTATGTGTTACCCACCCTTACCTGAACTGCAGACTCCTAATTTATTGCTTAGGCACTTAGGGAGAAATTACTCTTCAGATATGAGGAAAAATTACAGGAACAGCAGCAAGAGCTGTGGTTCCATCAGTGATTGAGGATTTTCCCATATTGTGACTTGTAAAATGATTCCCCATAAAACATGGGAAATGGAATATAAGTCAAATTGGATTTGCTGGTGCTGTCTAAAGAATTTTTGTCTGTCTCATCCCTGGAAGTGCTCAAGCCAGGTTGGATGGGGCTCTGAGCAGCCTGGTCTTGGGGAAGGCGTCCCATGGCAGGGATTGCAATGAGGTCATCTTTTTAAGGTCCATTAATGGTGGACACAAGCCTGGAGCTGAAGATGGTGGGAAGCATTAATAGTAAACTTTATTGCAGAAGTTGGGCTTTGTTAGTGGTTAGCTGGTTATCAGTTGACATAGTTCTAAGGCACAGTAAACTCATGTCAATTAATTACTGTACACTGCACTGTGGACATACAGCAGTCTCTGCAGTACATCTCTCATGTTTTTTACGTCTCTCTGCCCCTATTCCAGCTGAGTCACTTTCTTATAATCTTATTTTACTTAGCTGGAGTAGTAATCCTAAGCTATGATTTGACAAGAGTAATAATGCCTTTATTTCATAAGGTATTACAAACTAAAGTCCATTTCCACCCAAATGTGATCCCCTCTCAGCTGGAAGCTCTGGGGAAACAGCTCTGCCCCCTGATTGTTGGTTTGCAGTGCCCCAGGGTCCCCTCCTGCCCGGCCCCATCGTGTCCCTGGGGCTGACACCACGGGGCTCCTGCAGGTGCTGTGCACCCCTGCGTCTGAGCCCAGGCAGCAGCAGGTAAAGGTGTGGGGGGGTTGTGCCCCACCCCAGGGCTCTGCTTTGTGCTCCAGGACATCCCAGGGAGGGAGGAGAAGCACAGGAGCTCTTGCTGGGCCAGGCAGCAGCTGTGGTGTGGTGCAGCAGGGTGTGAGCAGTGTGCAGCATCCTGCTGCAGTGTCCCTGTGCCTCGGGGCCCAGAGCACTCTGCTGATGAAGGGCTGATGGAAGGGGTGAGGACACAAGTCCTGTTTGGGAATCCCAGTGCTGTTTATTGTCTGCACTGTGGGCACAGCCTGGAATGTGGCCAAAATGGGGCCAAGGGTCCAGGGTTATACACCAGACAAATGGCTGGTCTTGAGGGTCAGGGTCCAGTAGGGATGGGGGAAAACGGTGCAGGGGGGTGGCCAGGAACCAGGGGGACTGATGGGGTCACAGGGGTGTGGTACTGCAGCAAAAATAACCCAGTGGGGTCCAAGGAAAGGAAGAACATTCTAGGAGGGGTGTGGGCCTGATATTTCTGGGTCTGGGAGATTTTAGCCTGCTAGCAGCCACTAACTTTTTCCCAAGGGACAATTTCTCAAGAAAGCATCTTCTCAAAACAATCTTGGCAAACAACTATCCTTTCTCAAAACAATCTTTCCCCAGGCGCTGTTTTGCTGTTTCTCTGGTTTGACCAAGGGGATTAGAGAGGTGTCATTCCTATTCACCAGTCATGTCAAGTCTGTATCAGAACACCTTATAAAAGATAGT
>VYXD01010098.1:140983-161099 GCA_013397195.1 Hylia prasina | reverse complement strand
TCACCGTGCCCTCGTGAAGTTCTTTGGTGTCATGTTGTGGCAGAAACTTAACAAACCAACAGAACAACGAAACCCAAGGAATATTTAACCTGTGGCTGCAAAGGCCCACGGGAGGGAGGTTTTCCACACCATGACTACAAGGGGATCTTTCCCCATTTGCCTTGGTCCCTCCAGGGTTGGGGCATGGTTACCTTGGGGATGAGCCCCTGGGCCTCCACAGCAGTGCAGGGACTTGTCCCCCCCTCAGGGGATCCTCAAGGGCTGTGACTGGCCAGGCTCTGTCTCTTGGGGGGGCCTCAGTCCATATCTGACTGTAGCTGGTCTGAAACAGGCTGAAAAAACTGAGACTGGATCTTTTTCAGGCTGATACTGGGCCAGAGGGACCTGGTGTGATTCCCTCAAAGGGTTTTACCCACCCTGCCATAAAAGCTGCTGGATGGGGCGGGGATGACCCGGTGTCTGCAGAGCCCATTGTTTGCTCCTGAACCCCACCCCATCTCCTGTCACTGAACTGGCACTGTCTGTGAGCTGGGGAAAAAATGAAAAGTGTTGTTCAGACCTGATTTTTTTTTGTATTTTTTTCCCCTCTAGTTCGCTGGCCAAACTGCGATATCAAGGAAAAAATACTGCTGGGATCCAACAAAAACATTAATTTAATTTTAGATTGCCATTTGCAACAGAAATTCAAAATAGTTTGTTTTGAAATACATTAAGGAAAAAAAAAGCCATTGTTTTTCAGCTCGAACTCTCAGCTAGCTCTTACTCCCCAAAACTTGCATTGCTGGGCCAGTGAGTGAGGGGGATGTGAAAGGTAAAAAAAGGGTGAGGAGAGAGTTTTGGAGCTCAGGAGCAGAGGGAGGGGGAAGGATGGTGGTGCTGGCAGTGCCATCCTGGAGTGTGATTCCCAGGAACATCAGTCCCTCTCCTGGGGCTGTGCAGGGTGTCCTTGGTGTGGGTTTGTGCTGTGTTACCTGGTGTTGCTGAAAGAACAGGAAGGAAAATACCAAGGCCTACAAAATGAACTTGTTTTCTGATAATCCCAGAACAGCAGGAGGCTTCTGCACAGACAAAGGGCTTTGCATTATTTTCAGGATGCTGAAAGCTGGGCAGGTTGGCTGGGTCAGCTGCCAGGAATGATCTGCATCATTCAGATCCACGTGAAAGCTGGTTCATACCAAGCATCCACAGCTCCTCATGCTTGCTTTAAGCCCCATAACAAACAAAATGCTGTACAGCAAACCCTTGCCCTCTTTTGGACAGGCACATCTCCAACAGGTCCATACCCATCTCTCACATTTTTGAACCAGTGAGGAGTGCCTGCTTGCATTCACAACATTCACACGTTTCTCTGGTGGGTTTTCATGCCCAGCTCCCGTAATTTATTGACTGTTTTAAACCACTTGATCCGTCACATCCTGCTGTTCCCTGCCCTTCCACTTCCCCATTGCTGCACGTGGGACAGTGACTTTTGCTCTCCCTCTCCCTCTCCTCTCCCTCATTGCTTTTAAAAAGAAAAAGTCCTGTTCTTCAGAGGATTAGATTTCTAATACGCCTGTCCTCTCTTGTGCTGGTAAAGCCTGTAATTTTCTGGGGTGTTACAGTCTGTTGTAGCCTCTGTTGGATGAAAGCACCTTGATCCCTGGACAGCCTGATCTCAGCTGCCTTCAGGGCCTCACAGTTGGTTTCTGTGGCTTAGCAGATATGGAGAGCTGTTGATGGCACTTGGCATCAGTCCTGGCAAACTTTCCTCAGCACTTCCCTGCTGCAAAACCCGAGGTGGGACCGTGAGAAGTCCAGTCAAAAGGCACAATTGTTGGATTTTGCTCCCGTGCTGACAGGAGAGATTGCCACAGATGTAAAAGCAATGTGCCATCACATGTTTCTGATGGCTGGTGATGACTGACGGAGCCTTGTTGTGGAAAACCCTCCTGTGGCAGGGTTGTGCCGTGCTGGGGTGGCCAGACTGGGGGTGTGGTGGGTTTGGTTGGGTGTTCTGCTCTTTCCAGGCTTGCTGGCGTGTGTGGGCAGGGGTAGAGTTTTGCTCCAGGTAGGAAAAACATCCCGACATCTGTTAGAAAACAGTTTGGAGAAGCGAGGAAACCGCGCCTGTGGAGAAAGACAAATAACAAACCCCAACACACAGACATTTGCAGAGCATAGTGGAAGGTCCTGAGGGGCCCAGTGGGGTGATTTCTGCTCCCCCAAAACACCCATCCTCTTCCTGTGGCCGCCTGGGCTGAGCAGGGGGAAGTGGTGGCACATGGAACAGGGAGATGCTGCAGGGACATCCCAAAGGGCAGCGCTGGCAGTGAGCAGGGTGCTCTGGGTGAGCCCAGCCCGTACCTCTTGGACACCTCTTAGAGGGTGTCTTGGGGTTTGCTGCACAAGGTGTGACCCAAACCCAAGGAAAAGTCTGTGGAAGAGGAGAGGCTTTTGGATTGCAGCGATTTGTGAGGATCTAACCTGTGGGGCAGGTGTGTGAGGCCAGGGAGCTCACAAAAAGCAGGCAGAGGTGACAGCTGTCCCTTGGGGTGACACAGCCAGTGTGTTTGACACCACACCAGGGAGTTCCCCTTGCTGCCAGCTCCTGGCATCCTCAGGAGAAGCAGCTGTGCTGGTGCAGCCCTCGCTCCCTGTGGAATGACACAGGCAGCGCTGTGGTGGGAGAGGCAGCACAGCCACGGGTGACTCAGCCCGTTCCCACAGTGGCCTCAGGGGCTGACTGGTGACAGGGACAGCCCAAGGCACCCTTTCAAGGCTTGTGCTCCAGAGGGGGGCTCCCAGCTGCCTGGGAAGCTGCTTCCTGCAGTGTCACTGCTCCGGTGAGCCTCTCAGGGGGCTCAGGGGATTCAGGCATCTCCAGAGCAGGGACTGGCATCCATGGGGGATGGCACCAGAGCCTGGGGAAGGGAAGGTTTTGTCCAGTGCTGTGACACTTGTGAGAACAGCTGACTGTGCTGGGCAGGAAGGGAAGTTCTTGCCTGAGTTTCAACACTGATCACTGCACTGCACACTCTGAAACACAATATCAGTAATTCCATGACCTGAACTTCTCATTTCAGGTTCAAATCTGATGGCCAGAGCATGTCACTGTGCCCTCCATCTCCCTCAAACACTGTGCTGCCCTTGTCACTCCCCAGTCAAGCAGATGGAAATTAAACTGGAGGGATCATTGCAAGTTGGAACTAGCAGCCAAAGGGGTTTTTTTCTTCCCTTTGTCCATGCCAGATGAGTATTATTTACAGGAAACACTTTGTACAGCTTTGAGATTTGTTTAGAGAAGGAGTGTAGGGGAGGAGACAGCTAAAGGCAGAATGGAAATTAAAAAGGTCACAGTAATGCTGAAGAAAATCCATAATTTCCTGGAGTGGGAGTATTGCTATTCTGGGGACTGAGGGAATGGTGGAGCTGGGCTCCAGCTCCCAGGGGATAAACTGGCTCCCTTTGGGATGAGCTTGGCCTCGTGGGGCTGAAGCCAGAGCAGCTGCTGGGACAGAGGGTGCCTGACTCTGCCTTGTTCCCTCAGCTCATCCAGAGTCACGTCCCGTGGTGGCCATGCCAGGGAATCTCTCAGGATCAGCCCCGGGGGCACGTTTGCTTTGGCCTGACCTTACCCAGGGAAGGGGGGATTGCCTGCAGCTTTGTGTAATGGAGAGAATAAACAAAGGAAGGCAGGATGAGATGCCCTGGGCCGCTGTGGGTGACTCAGTGCTGAGCTCTGGGCACGTACAGGGAAAAGCTGCTGAGGAGAACAGCAGATCTTGCAGGGAGCAGGACAAGTCAGGGCAAGGGACTTGCACAGGACAGCCCAGGGAGGTGGCAGAGGTTGCTGCAGGGAGTTAAGGAGGCTGGAGGCTCTGTTTTGCCTGCAGGGAAGGCTGCAGAAGAACAAACATCACCCACCTTGGCTGTCACCCACCCCAGCCTGCCCAGATCTGTGATGGGGGACTCAGTCACCAGCACCCTAGAAACACTTTTCTCTCCACATTTTCAATTTCCATCATTCTCCCAAGACGACTTTCAATTCACTTTGAAACTTGAAAGCAAAATCTAGGTACATTTTAATCAGTAGGAATGAGGAGGGAACATGATTCTTTGCCAGCATGGAATTTAATTTGAAGCATTGAGGTTGATGATGTCCCCAGTCCAAGCCTAATTCTCCTCGTCCTCTTTGCTCTGGGGGAGGTTTTCAAGCTCACTGATTTTCAGTGTTCTAGTGATGGAAGTCACATGTGCTGCAGTGTCCTTATCTGAGGTCAGTTGCTGGAAACACAGTGAAATCCTTAAATCCAGACCTTTATCGTGTGTTCTTGCAGCCCACTCTGCCACATGAAGGCTTTTTCCCCTCTGGTGTCCTGCCTTCACGTGTTTCAGAGCATGTTTTATTAAACTGGTTATAATGCTGAGAAATGTGGGTTTGAGTTGTGCCCAAACTGTCCCAGAACCACCACACCACGGGGTTTCATGTGCTTTTTTAAAAATTTCTTGATTTTTTTTTAAGCAGGTTAGCTGTGACTCTCAGAGCTGTTGAGTATCTACCGAACAGCTCAGACCCAACCTGAAGGACTGCCACTACTGCAGCTAATTACCCTTTGACATTAATTTCCATTCAGCCCCATCTGCATCTGTGAATGCTTTCCCAAATTGCTGTTCTGACAAGTGAGATGCCCCAGTTGTGGAGCCTCACATCGGAGAGCTCGGCAAGGCTCTCCCTGCTGTGGCTTCTTGGGGATGTCATGGCTTGGGTGGTCTCCTCATCCTGCTTGGCAGCTGGAGCAGGAGGCTGTGAGTTATTTCCCGTGGTGGGTTTTTGTCAGATAAACCTCCCAGCAGTGATGTGAGATGGTCTGACAGCTGATTGCTGCAGTTACTGTTGGGAGCAGTGAGTTAATCCAGGGAAGGATGAGCTCAGCCCTTGAGAGCTTGATGCATCTGTGGGGGTTTCAGACCTTCCTCTGCTGTGCATGGTCCTCCATGGACCAGCCACTCTCCAGGAAATCATCATCATCGTGCTTTAAAACACATCTCTTTTAAAACACATGTGGAGGGGAGAGGGGAGGAGGGTGTCTGTGGCTGCATTTTGTGTGTTTGGCTTTGTTTTTAGAGATCATTGTGGGAACAGCAAGAGCCCTGTGCTTGAGCCATGATGGAGAGGGAATAGTAAAAAGATGTTTCATAACGTGTGTGGATTAATGTTCAGATCTTATTGAGCCTTTCATCTCCTTTGGGCCCTGAAAACAAGCATGGGAATGGATATGAGGCAGGAAAGCCTCCCATGCCAATGTGCTGGGTGCTGATTACTGCAGGGTTTTGCATTAAACCCTTTTACAGACTGTGCCCCTTCCTTGGTGGATGATTTTTGGGCTGCTGTTGGCAGAGGTTGTAACACAGGGGAAGGATCTGGAAGATTGGCACAGGGCACAGTCACACAGCTCCTGCTGAGCCAGGAGCAAATCCTCACCTCAGTCCTGGGTTATGATAAGCAGTGTCCTCGTTCCTGGCCCTGTGGCAGGATTTCTGTGTCCAGAGCCCCTCCAAGTGATGGCCAGGCTGCTCCTGGGAGGCACCCAGGGCTGAGAACTGCTTCCCACAGCTCAGGTGTGCACAGGAGCATGGGCCAGGGGCTGGGAAGGGACAGAGGACCTGCACAGGACAGCCCAGGGAGGTGGCAGAGGTTGCTGCAGGGAGTTAAGGAGGCTGGAGGCTCTGATTTGCCTGAAGGAAAAGCTGCAGGAAGGCAAATGTCACCCACCCTGGCTGATGGGGGGCCCCTGGCCTGCCCAGGTGTGTGCTGGCAGAGATGTCCCCAGGTATCCACGTGTTGTGGCTTTTCTGCTCCCTCCTCGCCCCCTCCTCTGTGCTGCTTTCCCCAGAGCTCCTGCTCCCCATCTGCAGATGACCTTTGTTATAAATACATTTTGTAAAGTTGGCTTTTCGCTAATATTAAGATGAATGCTAGATGTTTAATGTTAAAATAACTTTAATTTCTGTTATTAACAAAAAAACTTAGACATAGTAGTAGTAGCTAATATAGTTATGGGTAAACTGTCTGTTTAATCAAGATAACATCCAATAAACATGTGATGAAGACCCTGCTGTTGATATGCCAACTACCAGCACCTGCTGTCTGAAGAAAGGATAGGGCAAAGCCCAAACTAAAAGTAATAAAGAACAGACCAAAGCCACAGCCAAGAAACATGCATGCTCTAAAAAGGCAGAGCCAAGGAGAGACCATGCAAAATAATTCCTCGAATATGTAAACTAGCTTATAGAAAAGCATATATAAATATACATAATAGTCTGTAAGTATGCAACAAAATAATGTAATAAAAAATATTTAAAGAANTATTAAGATGAATGCTAGATGTTTAATGTTAAAATAACTTTGCTTTCTGTTATTAACAAAAAACTTAGACATAGTAGTAGTAGCAGCTAATATAGTTATGAGTAAACTGTCTGTTTAATCAAGATAACATCCAATAAACATGTGATGAAGACCCTGCTGTTGATATGCCAACTACCAGCACCTGCTGTCTGAAGAAAGGATAGGGCAAAGCCCAAACTAAAAGTAATAAAGAACAGACCAAAGCCACAGCCAAGAAACATGCATGCTCTAAAAAGGCAGAGCCAAGGAGAGACCATGCAAAATAATTCCTCGAATATGTAAACTAGCTTATAGAAAAGCATATATAAATATACATAGTAGTCTGTAAATATGCAACAAAATAATGTGATAAAAAATATTTAAAGAATTTCTCCAAGGTAGTAAGGGTGCACTTGACTGAATGCCAAGCACCCAGCTGTTTTAAGCCTTTATTTCTGTCTCCTGTTGTCTCTTTACTAAACTTTTTTAATTCTACTAAAAAAGTAAGCTCTTTTCACACCTTGTTTGGATTTCCAGGGGAGCACAGGGCCAGCTGGGCTGGGTTTGTTTGCTCCTCTCTGAGCAAACACCCGCCCGTCACGCGGGGCTGGCGGGTGGCAGGTGCCACCCTGTCCCCTCCCGAGGGGACACGGCAAAGCCCCGGCTTGTGCACACAGCCTGCAGGAGCTGCAGCCCTGCTCGGGCTGTTCCCAGGAGAGCAGAGCCCCAGAGAGAGGAGCTGGTTCAGTGCAAACAAACCCTTGGACCTTGGGGCTGCTCTGCCTGGCACCTGCAGCTCCCTGCTGGGTGGCACCTGTGGAACCAGAGCGTTCACACGTCTGCTGCCACGGCTGAAAGAGGGCATGGATTGTGTTCTGCAGGTTGCTTTGTGTGCAGCTACACAGAACATCCAGTGAAGTGTCTGCTTGAGGCAGAGCCTCTCTGTCGCTGCCAGGGCACAGCAGCAGGGCTTTGCAAAGGGAGCAGCTCTGAGGGAAAGCATCTCCTGGTCTCACTCACACCATTCTGACAGCCTGCCTCCCACCCCTCACTCTGCAGCCAGGTCCCTCCCACCTTTACAGGCGCCTGTCTGGAGTACCTGTCACCCTCAGCTGTTCCTCCAGTGGATGATGACACAGCTTGGCAATTCTGGGATATGGACCTTTTACAGGAACAGCCCCTGACTTGGGTCTGTTGTGTAGATTAGACCTTTGTGCTGGTCCTTGCCTGGTCACAGTGTGTCCTGTTTGAGTTTTTTTCACAGACTCATAGAAGATGCACAGTTGGAAATAACCCCTCAGGATTGTCAAGTCCAGTCCTGCACAGGACACTTCCAAGAGTGTGAGAGCATTGTCCAAATGCTTCTTGAGCTCAGACAGGTTCAGTGCTGTGACCACCTCCCTGAGGAGCCTGTTCAGTGCCTCAGCACCCTCTGGGTGAAAACCTTTTCCTCATATCCAGCCTAAACCTCCCCTGACTCAGCCTAAGTGACATTTCCTTGAGTGCTGTCACTTGTCACCAGAGTGAAGAGACCAGTACCTGCCCCTGTGATGCCCCTCATGAGGATGTTAAAGACCACAGTGAGGTATCCCCTCAGCCTCCTGTTTTTTTTTGGTTGGTTGTTGTCCTTTTTCCAGATTATTTGGATTAATTTGAATTCTAATCATCTCTAACATTTCATCCTCACTTGGGGTTGCCATCATTTTTAATAACCTCTCTTCCCATTCCTGGTGGTTAATGGATGGTGTATCCTTAGGTCAAACCACAGCTGGGAAATCAGACTTTGGATTAAAAGCTGCCTTGGCATAACCCCTAAGAACACCCTAGAAGCATCCAAGCCCTGTTGCCTATAGATTATGAGCAAAATGAGACTATAAACCAAGTAGAGACCTCTGCTTTGGGGGCTTAACAGCCTCCTCTGCTTCTCGAATCATGTCATCATAATCTTTGCAAGATTAAGCACTGTTTCAGCTGCAGGGTTGTTTTTAATTTCACGTTCTCATGGAATAAACCGATGGTGACAGATGCCCAGGAGCCCTGGAGGTCAGTGCTTTGTTTATACAGAGAGAATTTAGGGAGTGAAGGGTGACAGTTGCCCCTGGAGAGGGACATGGATGTCACCTTCTCATGGAGCACGTGTCTGTGTGGCAGTGACCTTCTCTGTGCTTGCATCACCTGGGCAGAGCCTGCAGAGGAGCTTTGGGCTCCTCCAGGGGATCCACTCTGTGGCCTTTTCCCTGGGAAACAGACGAACAGGCTGCCTCACTTGGTTTGTGTGCCCAGTCCTGAGCCCTGCTCCTTCTCAGGTGACTGCAGATAACCCAAGTGCTTCCTATTCTGGCAACTCATCCAGATATTCATCTTAAAGCTGAGGGAGCTAATATCCTGTATTACTGAGGCCTGGAAAAAAAATGAGGTGGAATTTAATTTTGCCTGAGTTGAGCCATCTCTGAATCAGAGCTGGGCCCTGCAGCCTCTCTCCAGCTGATAATTCACCCTATCTTCCCCCTCCATCTGGGGCTGGCGGTGACTCAGTGCTGCAAGAGCCCAGCTCCTGGTGGCTGGTGCTGGTGGGCTGGGGAGTGAAACCCCCTGGAGATCTCAGGTCCTGATCCCACCCTTCCTTCAGGCACTAAAGCAGGTGGCTCCCAGCTTTCAGCCAGCCACAAGCCTGTGGTGACTGCTTGGTGTGGCAGCAGCATCCCCCCTGCAGCTGGGGCTGAGGATGAGGAGCAGCTGGCTCATGCTGAGGACAGGCGCTGTCACAAACCTGATGTCCCAGACGTGGCAGGTACTTTTAGTCTGTACCAGTGAATGTTCTTCCCTGGCTCTGAGACTGCTCAGAGAGAGGTGCTTCAGTGGAGGAAGAGGGGTGCCAACAGGAAGCTGGCTGAGACAACACAGAAACATTTTCTGCTCATGATCTCAGCCTCTGGAGATAAGGCTGGAATTTTGACACCCTCCAGAGCATCCAGCCTTGGCCCCACGTCTGTCCTGCAGCTCTGGACAGGGGAGGGAGGCTCCTGCCTGGGTGGTGCTCCTGCCAGGGGTGCAAAAGGTGGAGGGATGTGGCAGTGCCATGGATCCCCCCTGGGCAGGAGGTTTTGGCTCAGCTGCAGAAGGTGCTGCTTGTGAAAGGTCAGCTCGGGTAATGAACTCTGACCAGGGTGTGGAGGGGATCAGGAGTGACCTGAGCCTCCAGACAGGGAAATGCCTCTCAGGTGGGGCTGGCAGCTGGCTGTGCATGCCCCAGGGCAGGTTCTCCCTGTGTGGGTCATTCCTTATGGCACAAGGGGCCTGTTCAGGAGCTCCACCCTGCTGGAACCCCCTCCTGGCACAGAGCAGGGGCTCTGCAGTGCCAGGGTCAGTGCACGGGGTTTGGGTCACTCAGGAAGAGCAAAAACTGCCTTTTTTGTGCCAAGGATTTGCATGGTGGAGGCTGGACATCTGGATTGTTGGGGTGAGTGACCCGGGGGGTTCTGGATGGGACCCAGGGCTCTGTTACACCGAGCGTGCCATGTTCCATGGACAATGCTGCCTTTCACCAGAGCCACAGAATGGGCTTTGTGCCTCCTTGTGTGAGCCCTTTCTCTCCATAAAGGCTTCCTCAGAGGCTGCAGGCACTGCTCCATCACTTGGAATGGTTTTCACCTGTGCCAGGAGTGATTTCACTCTGCCTCTTGCCAGGGCTGGGCTCTTGGGTGGTGCCAGCTGCTTTGCTTTTCCCTTGCTGGCAGCTGGAGAAGCCCATTAGAAGAAGGAGTTTCATTGGGACCACTTGGTACCTGGAGAGGGGCATGTGTGTCATCGTGGAGTGGCATCCAGAGGTGGTTTTTTTATCTGGGCTCTATTTAAATGAGCCCACTCCTAGTTTTCCTGCTGCTCTGCTCTAGAGCTGGCTGTTGGAGAGCATGGCTGGGCAGAAAGGGAGGTGCTGGGTCTAGAATTATTTTATTCATGGAATCAAAAGGTATTCTGAGATGGGACACACAAGGTTCATCAAGTCCAACTCCTGGCTCTGCACAGGACAGCCCCAAAATCCCACCCTGTGCCTGAGGGCATTGTCCAAATACTTGTTGAGCTGTGGCTGGGTTGAGGCCAATGACCACTGCCCTGGGGAGCCTGTTCAGTGCCCCACCACCCTCTGGATGAAAAACCTTTTCCNGCTCCTGCCTGGGTGGTGCTCCTGCCAGGGGTGCAAAAGGTGGAGGGATGTGGCAGTGCCATGGATCCCCCCTGGGCAGGAGGTTTTGGCTCAGCTGCAGAAGGTGCTGCTTGTGAAAGGTCAGCTCGGGTAATGAACTCTGACCAGGGTGTGGAGGGGATCAGGAGTGACCTGAGCCTCCAGACAGGGAAATGCCTCTCAGGTGGGGCTGGCAGCTGGCTGTGCATGCCCCAGGGCAGGTTCTCCCTGTGTGGGTCATTCCTTATGGCACAAGGGGCCTGTTCAGGAGCTCCACCCTGCTGGAACCCCCTCCTGGCACAGAGCAGGGGCTCTGCAGTGCCAGGGTCAGTGCACGGGGTTTGGGTCACTCAGGAAGAGCAAAAACTGCCTTTTTTGTGGCAAGGATTTGCATGGTGGAGGCTGGACATCTGGATTGTTGGGGTGAGTGACCCGGGGGGTTCTGGATGGGACCCAGGGCTCTGTTACACCGAGTGTGCCATGTTCCATGGACAATGCTGCCTTTCACCAGAGCCACAGAATGGGCTTTGTGCCTCCTTGTGTGAGCCCTTTCTCTCCATAAAGGCTTCCTCAGAGGCTGCAGGCACTGCTCCATCACTTGGAATGGTTTTCACCTGTGCCAGGAGTGATTTCACTCTGCCTCTTGCCAGGGCTGGGCTCTTGGGTGGTGCCAGCTGCTTTGCTTTTCCCTTGCTGGCAGCTGGAGAAGCCCATTAGAAGAAGGAGTTTCATTGGGACCACTTGGTACCTGGAGAGGGGCATGTGTGTCATCGTGGAGTGGCATCCAGAGGTGGTTTTTTTATCTGGGCTCTATTTAAATGAGCCCACTCCTAGTTTTCCTGCTGCTCTGCTCTAGAGCTGGCTGTTGGAGAGCATGGCTGGGCAGAAAGGGAGGTGCTGGGTCTAGAATTATTTTATTCATGGAATCAAAAGGTATTCTGAGATGGGACACACAAGGTTCATCAAGTCCAACTCCTGGCCCTGTGCAGGACAGCCCCAAAATCCCACCCTGTGCCTGAGGGCATTGTCCAAACTCTTGTTGAGCTCTGGCTGGGTTGAGGCCAATGACCACTGCCCTGGGGAGCCTGTTCAGTGCCCCACCACCCTCTGGATGAAAAACCTTTTCCTAATATCCAACCTAAACCTCCCCTGGCACAGCTTTTTGCTGTTTCCTTGAGTCCTCTCGCTGGTCCCCAGAGATAAAAGATCAGTGCCTGCCCCTTGCCCCTTACAAAGATTTTAAATGACAACCCAATAGGATATTGGCACTTACATATTGATTCTACATATTTATTGTTTTAAATGAACTTACTGCTTCTGTGCTGGGTATCTCTGATGGGTTCTGGGTCATAGCATGGGCCATGGGGCTTGTGACAACGTGGCCCTTCATTAAATGCCTTTAAATGGTTTATAGAGAGAGTCTGGGGGGCAGAAGGGGAGCACACAAGAAATTTAATCTCGGAGTTGCCTGGCCCCTCACAGACAGAGCTTTCTCTTCCATCTCCAGGTCAGACACCCACAGAAAGACCAACCATGGTCCCAAAACCAGCTCCACGAGTGGCTTGTAAGATCCAGATGGAATTGTGCTGAAGTTTGTAAAGGCACTTCTGCAAACTCCAGTGAAAGCTGATCTGCAGCATTAGGCACTCAAATATGTCCTAAGTTTGGCTGAAGTTCTCTTCCAACTTCCCTGCTGCGGCCACTATTAAATATAATTGTAAGATACAAGGAAAAACACCAAAGAATGTTATTAGTTTATGAAACTGGGTTGCCTTGGCTACTTCTGAGGTAGAATTAATGGGAGAGAACCCTCAATTGTATGAGGCCAGGGCTTCATTGTAGTCTCCAATTGTAATTTCCCTTCTCTCCCGTTTAAGGACAGCGGACATTATCTCAGGAATCTATAGATAGTGTCTGAGTCATTCTTTAAAGCACAGCTAAAATGTAAAAACATTAAATAATGTATCCCTGCAGCTCCTCTGACCAGGGGAAGTGTTTGACACCTCATTTTACAGGCAGGGAAGAGTGTGTGGAGGAGGGAAATTACGTGCAGGGAGTCATGTTGGAGTCCTGATGGAGGCTGAGCAGTTGTGACTCCTCTGCTTGCAGCTGCCTTTGCCCTCTCCCTGCATGCCCAGGGCAGCATCAGCCTCACAGGAGCAGAGAATCGAGATGTGACTGGGCTTGGGGCAGAGATAAACGTGCACGTGTGACGTCCCAAGGGGGAAGCTGCCATTCTGAGCTCAGGTGTTTTGTGTAGGGCTTTGCAGGGAGCTGGTTGCTGGCCCACAGTGGGACCTTGGGCTTTGTGGCTTTCAGGCCATTCTGTGCAGTATCAGAGTACCCCAGGGGATCTGGCCAAGCAGTGCAGACTCATCANTGTTTCTGTGCTGTGTAGAGGTAGCATGTTCTTGATCGAGTGCCCAGACAGTTTGTGGATCTTGACCCTGACTATTAATCTGAGTTTCTGGCTAGGAAGGGATTTAGTGACCATGCTTGGCTGCTCCTTTGCCTGGTGCTGGTTCCTCCACCCAGAAGTTTCCTGGCTGCAGTGGAGCATCTCTCACAGGGCAGAGGGGAGAGGACACTTTGTCCAAGTCTGGAGCGATACTGGGACTTGCACCTGAGGAAAATCCCTGGCTGAGCTTCTCCCTTTGCAGCCTCTGCAGAGTCAGACATTGCTCTCAAACCCAAAGGCTGCCCTGATCCTCCTGCAGCTCTGATGGGGAGCTGCTCCCTGGGGCTGGGTGTTCCAAAGTCTCTGGGTGATGCCTTGGGAATGCTGAGCTGGAGCAGAGACTGGACAGAGCCAGAGAATAAAGTAGATACTTATTGAAAGGCCTTTAGGACACACCTTGGGCAGGACAAGAGCCTGACCAGGGCTACACCCAAGGTGGACCCAAAATGGTCACAAAATGGACAAACAGTCATGAGGTCTTACATTTTTATAAGTTTTGGTCCATTTGCATATTGGAGTTTAATTATCCAGTTACAGCTTCAGATTATGAAGTCCCATCCTTCTTGTTTCTCCCTTCAGCCACCCTTGTTTGTGCTGTTGGGGCTTGAAGGTTGTAACCTTTGTCCTTGGTATCCAGCAGGAAAATGGTTTGCTTTTTGTGTCCCTGCTCTGTGCAGAGCTGAGTGACACTGAGTGTGAGCTCAGAGCTGCACCCCTGGGCAGCACAGAGCCTGGAATACAGGAGAGATAAAGCTTAAGAGTCTGCTCTGGGTGTCCTGTTTGCTCCAGGTCCTGGCAGCCCTCTGACAAGGACCCTGGTGTGTCACCCCGTGGGTCACCCAGGCTCAGGAGAGCCCTTAACCTCTGCCCTCTGTCCTCTGCTGCCCTTGGGCCGCTGTGCTGCTGCCTCTTTGTTCTGGGCTTCTCTCCTTTGGCCATCCCCACCTCTCTCTGGGAAAAATCAACATTTGCCTTGCAGGGCCTGGCAAACAGAAGGGGTCTGTATTCCATCCCGATGGCAGCCCCAGGCTCACAGGGCTCCCGGGATAAATCCAGTGGTGTTTGTTGCCAGGGGGACCCTCTGAAACACAAGTTGGGGAGTTCTGTGTGTGTGTGAGCTCTCACTGAGCAAATGCTGGGGCTGAGGGAAAAAAAGTGATCGCACCGAGGTTGTAAGGAGGTGGAAAGAAACTGATTTAAAATCTAACTAAGGATGACTTTTTAATTTTATTTTGTTCTTAATCTGACGTACCACACTGCTTTGTGAGCTGGAACTGCACATGGTGCTGGAGCAGAGCAGAGAGGCAGATGCTGGGCTGAGAATTTTGCACCAGGACTTCTCCTGTGTGGTCACAGCCAGGCCTGTGGGAATGGGGGCAGAGCTGTGGGGTGGCTCAGGAGTATTTGATCCATATGGAAATACCACACTGGAGTTTTAAAATTCCTTTCCCTTCCTTCAAATCTGCCCGTGGTTTTCTCCAGCTAACCCATGGCCATTGCCAGATGAACCTCAGGAGGTGAGGGGCACTCATGAGGCTGGAAGCTGTAAATGTTGGGGGGGTTTTGGAAAGTGAAAGATGAGCAGTGATTATTTGCTTTTCCTTTGTTTCCATAGTGCTCTGGGTGCTGAGCCTTATCCCTTGTCCACTCAGGCTCCTGGGGACACTTGTCTTATTAATGTTAATTAACTAACACGTTTCCAAGTTGCTGGTTAATGTAAGAGCTTGATTATTAATGTAAGAATTATTTCCTTCTTTGAACAAGGCTTGGATGGGTTCAGATGCTTTCCCTCCTTTTCCCACCTGTGCTGGGATACTGCAGCTTCTGCAGGAACAAATGGGACCAGATCCAAGCTGCTCTTGCCATGACTTTCCAAGCTCAAATCCCCCTCATGTAGTGAAAATGCCACAAGGCACCTGTTCACTGAATTCCAGTTCTTGTGTCCTGCTTCTGTCTCTTGGATTTTGGCAGATAAGGACTGTGAGCAAGTGAGGAGCGTGGTGAAGACAGGGAAGATTTAGAGGGACAAGATTCTCTGGAAATTTGGCTAGCATCAACAGTGAACCTGGAGGGATTTTAGACTTGACAGTGGTTACCAGCTCCCTCCCCAACCAGCAGAGCGTCACAAGAGCCGTTTTCTATTCCCACACCTTTCCCTTTGCCTCCTGCTGCTAATAAAAGAATCCCCTAAGCCAGCACAGCTGACAACACGTACAGAAGGCTCATTTTTACAGTCCCTTCCAGCTTGTGTGGACACTGGTGGTGTGAATACTCATGTGCACAAGTCCTTGCTGTGGTGACGTGGCCCCGCCGCCGCTGCCCGGCCGGATTGCTGCAACACCCCGGCCAGAAGGATCACAGATGATGACTAACACGCTTTTTTCCTAAGAAAAACTGCTTGTGCTAAATTTTCTTTTTTCAGTGCTTTCATGATTGTCCAGCGTATCTCTGAATGAGTATCAGCTGTGAGGAATTTGTGGTCAGTAAAGAGCAGATGATGGCGAGGGGTGGTGAAATGATCTCTGTGAAGTGAATAACTGAGGACTGAGCTTACTCACCTCATGAATAAACTCCTGGGGAAAAGGGAGAGCCTCTGAATTGTTTGAAGGCCATTTTAGTTCTTGAACAACTTGCCAAAGCACTTGAGATCACTCCAATGTTTTAGTCTTTAGACTGAACGTCTCCAAAAAGCCAAGACTTAGTTCAAGCACGAGTTTGAATCCACGCTGACCAGACAGAAGTGTGTGCTGTGGGCTTTGTGGGTCAGCCAAGGCAATCTTCTGGCCTTAAGCTTTATGGACACAGCAATCGATTTCCTGAGAATTACTGCAGTTTAATTTGAGTTAACAAGTTGTATCAAAGCCTAAATTTGAGCCAAGGTTAAAGTGCTGTGTCCCCTGTCCCCCTCTACCACCATGTGCAGGACTGGTCCTTCTACCTGCCACAGCCCTTTGCTTGTGCTGGCCTTGGGGAAGCCTTTTGAACATTGCAAAAATTGAGGCTTGAGTCTTGCTGCCTTTCATCATCAGCACAAGCTTCTGGAACATTTTTTTAGTGTTAGAATGCTTTTGGCACCTGCTAAAGTAGAGTGTTGTGGTGGGAATAGATGCATCCTGCTAATGCCAATTTTCCTGTGGTTTCCTTGAGGGTGATTGCAGCTCCAGCCTCGGGCTGGGTTCCTTCTAAGTGTGAACTCATGGGTCCATGTGCTGGTGAGGGAGATTGGTGGTGGTTTAGGCTGTCTGTGCTCAGCCTTTGACCTGGACACAGCTTGTTGGTGCACCTAGGCTGTTAGAAAAGGTATTGGGACACTCCTAAGTCTGCAGTCAGTGCCTCTTGGCCACAGCATCCCTCCATCCCAGCAGCATCTCTCCATGCTGGTGAAAGCTCAGCTTGCTGCCAGAGATATTTGATCCAGAATGAAACCATGCACTAGGCTTGAAGTTTTTTATTTTTCTAGCTGTGCTCAGCTTCTTTGTAAAGAGTTTCTGTTACGCAGGATCTGGAAAAGTATCTTTTATTTTTCAGTGCATGTTTCTGATTAGTACTGGAAATGAACATGGGTTTTTTTCCTTTTTTTTTAAAAAAAACTGTATTCCTTTTGAGGTTAATGTTGCAAGTGGATTTCAAGCTAATGGAAGGGAAGCTGTAAATGTGTGGTTCACTGGACTCAGAGCAATAGGGATGCTTCTTCCTTTGCTGATCTGCACACAGATGTCCTTCCCTTGCTGTCCCCAGTGTCCCCAGCTGCCTCCAGTGACACCTCCCTGTGCAGGCCCTGCCTCCAGAGGTGATGTCCTGTGTCAGCATCGGGCTCTGCAGCCCTGGAGAAGCCGTGGAGGCAGTGACTGCAGTGTGGATCAGACCATGGGGGGGCTTTCCTCCTGTTAGCAGCTCCAGGCCTTGCTGCTGGTGAGGTCTTCTCCAGCCACTCTTCCCTGAGCTTTCAGAGCCTGTCTGGGTGAGGCAGGGTGACATGCAGCTGTCACTGAAGGTAATTCACCTGCCCACTCTCTGGATGGTGCCTGTGACATGAGTACAGCCAGAGAGATTTCACACCCTGAGCAGCCCTAAGAGTGCTGAGATGGACTTGCACAATGAACAAAGAGTGCAAAGCCCTGTCCCAGCAGTCTGCACTGCTGCCTGGGCGGGGCAGTGACATCCTTGCTGTCCTTTACATGTCCCCAGGTGACAGCAGGAGGGCCTGGGGATGGCACAGGGCAAGATGGGGCTGGGTGTGTGCAGTGCCCAGGGGCTGCAGGTCCTGCCCTGGGGGGAGCCAACCCTGCCAGCCTCGGCTTTGAAAGCTGCAGGTGGAGTGTAGGTGCTGTGAGCCCTCTGAAGGGGTGCAACCATCCAGGGGTGGCTCCGTGGTTTGGGTGGGAGCCGAATGCCCCAGGCAGGAGTGTGGATATGTCCAGAGCAGGAAACTTCCTGCATGGAGACATCTCCAGTGTGTGTGGACACCCTGCTGTGCTGTGCTGGGTGAAGAAGGAAGCTGCATTATCTGATCCCAGACCCTGCAGCCAATCCATGGAACAGGAGCAAGGCTCAGCTGGCTGCTGGGGTGAGCTGGTGCCTCTTTGCTGACTCCAGCTCAGGGTGGGATGGCTCCTGCTGGGTTTGGCCCATCCCTTCCCATCACCACCTTTCTTTGGCTTGGGTTCTTTTGTTTGTTTGTTTTCTTGTTTTTGCTGGGCTGCCTAGAGAGAGCGAGTTCCTGAGTTGCCTCCTCCATTGTTTGTCCTCACTGCGTGGTTTCTGTTGATAATGGGAATTGCTCGCTTGTCCTTTTGAATTTTACATCATGTGAGTGTAGCAGCGTGGATGGCTCACTGTGAGGAGCAAATCAATCTCACGTGGGCTCTCTCTTCACTGTTGTATGCATCCAGAAGCTTTGGAGTGTGTCACCCAAAAACTCTGGTGTGTTCTGGGGAGTTGTATGCATTGACTTCGTTGGAGATGAACTTCTCTGGCAATTCCCTGCTCAGCTCTAGGTTCAGATTTGGCCAACTCAGCTAGAAAAGTCCCGCTGGACATTTCCCCAGACATTTCCATCCCCCTGCTGCCCTGCCCTGTCTGCATCCCCTGCAGCAGGGTGGGCTCCCAGAAGGTGCTCCCATTTCAATACTGGGATGCTTTACCTCCACTGTGTTGCATCAGCAGCTGCAAGAAGCAAGAAACTGTAGAAAACTTGTCCCAGTATTGCCTGGAGGGAGCAATTTAAATGTGAGCCTGGCACTGACACAATCGTGGGGGAGACCCTGGGCTTTGTCAGCTGTGAAGGAGACCCCAGAGAAGTCCAGAGGTTTCGGGTGCTGCTGCCTTTCTGCTGGGCCATGTGGCCCCAGCCCGTGGTTGTGGAGGGAATTAGTCATTGATTATAAAATGTGAAAAAACCTTGCTCAGTGAGCGAGCCAAGGTGAGGCTGAGCTGGGCTTGGTCCTGCTGAGTGAGCCACTCTTGGACTGACTGACTTTTAACTCTTGGACTCCTCTGTTCTGAATCCTTTCTGATGGGAGCGAGGGGGAGAATTCCCAGTTTTAGCTAAATAAAGCACACTGCACTGTGGCTCTCAGTCCAGAGTGCTCCAGTGCATTTCCAGCCTGGCTGGAGGGCGCTGAGAGGGGAGGCTCACAGGCACTGTCTGTGCTGGAAATGGTTGATTTTTCATTTCACAGCTCAAAGGTGGGGCTCCAGCTGCTGCTCCCAGGCTATAAATAGAGGTAACCCCAGCACACGCTCAGCAGCTGATGCTCTCTGGTCCTGCCCCCTCCGTTGGCTTCCTGGCAGCATGTTCACAGCAGCATATTTTTAGCTGTTGCTTCCTCGTTATTTATTTATTTTATTTTATTTTTTTGCCAGATCTTCTCTCCTCACCAGCTTTCCCTGCTGTTTATCTGCTTTCCAGGACTGTGTCTGGATCCTCCCTCTGTGGAGGGGCAGTGGGGCATCACAGATAGAGAGCTTGGCTCAGACCCTGCAGCTCTCCCTCCTCCTTCTAGATTTTCTGTTAAGGTATTGCGCTGCCTGGTTGAAACATAAACAACTATGTTTGTCCAATGTGATTTGTTCTTTACAGGTCTCCACTGCTTGTTAATTATCACCATGTTATCTATTTAGGAAAAGACTTTTTTGAGAATTACCTCCACCATTTCTAAGAATTGAAGTCAACAAGTCTGTATCTTGCTGTGGGCCCTGCTTTTGCAAGATCATACCATTTCCTAGTTTGCTCCTCATTTTCCCTTTGTCTCAGAGGGGCTGAACAGCATTATTATGTATTATTAATGTTGTTAACAGGCAGTGAAGCAACAGCTGTCAGAAAAACCTCCTCCTAACTGCTGCCTCCAGCACAGAGCAAACCAACTCAGCTCGTCCACCCCTTTGCAGGGAGGGTGTGAATGGTAATTCCAGCTCCCCAGAGGAAACCTGGGAGACAGGGCACACAAACAAATCCTCAGAAAGGCTTGCACAAAAGCCACAGGCTCAGCCAGGGCAGGGATGCTCCCGTGGCTGTGCTGGGTGCTCCAAGGCCTGTGTGTGTTTTTCCACTGCAGTCGTTGCTGAAGGGAATAAAGCCTATTTCCTCCGTGTGATCCTGTCCAAGCTTGCGAGCTCCTCGTTCAGCTTCCGTCCCGCCTCGCCGCAGACTGGAGGGAGGCTTTGAACATGAAAGGCAGCTCTAACCAGCTCAGCATGGCTGCAGATCTGCATTCCTCAGCCTACCACCCGCCAGGGATGGCTGTCTCTGGGTTTTTGAGCGGTTCTAAGAGCTGGGTTTCAGCACTGCGCCTTGCCTGCACGCGGGGAACTCAGAGGTGGTGTCTCCCTGCACGGAGCAGGGCTGGGGTGTCACTGCTCCTGTAGCTTGGCTCAAGAAGAGCTGTTCAAAAATCTGTTCAGCAGAGGAAATATGGCTTTTCATTCCTGCTAGCGTCCAAAGAAGCAGTAGGCATTTAGAGAGGAGAAAAGAATTAAGGAAAAGATCCAGGGGCTGGGTTTAATAGCAAAAATATGTTTAAAATTCAAAATGCTGGCTATAAGGCACAAGTTCCCGGAAGGTTCAGCCCTTGTCCTGGTGTCAGTGATGGAAAGTGAGGCTGGGTGATGG
>VYXD01010098.1:96902-124776 GCA_013397195.1 Hylia prasina | reverse complement strand
TGCCCGAAGTGTCTTCCCTGGGTTTTTGCCCTCCCATCCCGCCTGGCTGGGCAGGAGCTGCCTGCGTGTTCCAGGGCTGGGCTTCACCTCGCTGGCAGACAGAGCAGGGAATAACTCCATTTAATTCCCCCGTTCTCCCGCAATTCCCGCCCAGCCATTCATGTCTGGGTGGTTCCAAGAGCTGCTCCCAGGTCCATGGAGCTGCTGGTGGGTGGCTCTTCCAGGGACAGGGGACAGACAGGCTGTGTGCTGTCCCCTGTGTGTGCATGAGCAGGGGACAGACAGGCTGTGTGCTGTCCCCTGTGTGTGCATGAGCAGGGACAGACAGGCTGTGTGCTGTCCCCTGTGTGTGCATGAGCAGGGGACAGACAGGCTGTGTGCTGTCCCCTGTGTGTGCATGAGCAGGGTGAGCAGGATGAGACAGGGATTTTGAGGGAGGGGTGTCTGTGCCCAAGCTGCCGGATCCCCTGGGTCTCCCTCGTCCCCGGCAGCCCATGGCACAGCTCAGCTCAGCCTCCTGCGGCCCCGGGGCTCTTGTCCTGGGCGTTCCCAGCTGGGCATCGGCTGGGAGGGAAACCGCAGGGAGCAGAGGAAGCGCTCAAGGCAGGGCGGAGCGGAGCTGTGGCCGGGGAAGGCTCTGCTCCCAGGGCTGGCCTGCTCCAGACCCCCGTGCCCCGTGCAGGGATGTGCTGAGAGCATCCTGGATGAGGATTTACCTGCAGCAGCGTCCTGCACTCCCTCCTCAGAGTGCGGGTGGCACCTCCTCATCCCTCTGTCCATCTCTCTTGCTTGTGCTTTCTCCTCTGGTCTGAGCCACTTCAAAGCATTCCTGAGAGCTGCCCCTAACTCAGAGCCTGGTGGGTGTTTGAGCAGCCCGGGGCTTTGGGCTGGAGAGCCTGTGCCACCGGGCAGGGACATGCAGGACAGAAGGGGGTGACAGGGGGGTCTGATCCCATCCGTGGTGCAGTGCTGGGTCCCCTTCCTCCTCACTGAAGTGCTGTGCAACGCTGCAAAGGGAGAAAGGGGAGGAAGGGCACTCCCTAGTGATGTGATCCAGGGCTTTCTGTTCTGAAGGAGCACCTGTGGATCTGTCAGCCCTCGGGCTGTGCACTGTGCAAGGAGCACAGAGCCCTGGGGGCCGGGCTGGCTGGCACTGCTCTCAGTGTGCAGCACACAGGGACCCTGCAGGCAGGGAGACCCCAGAGCATCTTTGTGCAAAGGTGCAGGAGCCCTTGCTAATGCCCTGGAGCAATATTTGGAAAGCGATGTCCAAGGGCATCTGTGTTTCACTCACCTGGAACTGGCTTTTCCATGGGTGGCTCAGGTGTGGCTGAGCTGTGGGCAGGGTGCAGGGAGGGCTTGTGGCTGTGCCTGGTGACCTGGGCCAGGTGTACATAAAGGTGGTGTGTGCCTTCAGCTGAGGAGGTATCCAGAGTGATGAACACAACTTCTCTGCCCTCACTCAGACGCTGTGTGGGACCTTGGAAACGTGCTGACCATCCTAATGGTGTTTATTACACTTGACTTTGGCTTGAAATATGGGATGGGGAAATAGATGGCCTGAAAGTCTGGTCTCTGTTCTCCTCCACAGGCCCCTGCTTGAAGGGGTCAGCACAGGCACGGAAAGCTGCTCAGCTGGGACAGTGGAGGGAATGACAAACCACATGTAGCAAAACTGTTCTTGAAGAGATTCTGGGCACAGAAGTTACAAATAATGGTTGGAATCGATGATTTTAGGTGTCTTTTCCGACCTAAGTGGTTCTGTGATTGTGGTATCAGCAGGCTGTGCTGCTGACTCCCAGATCCATGCCCCACATCCCTGCACAGGGAGAGCTGCTCAGCTCACTCTGTTGCTGCTGATGTGCTCCAAGGGTCCCACGGGGCCGTGGGCCCTGGCACTGCTGCACTGCTGGGGGAGAGGAGCAGGGAGCAGTCACAGCCAGCAGAACGGCTGGGCCCTGCCTTTGGTGACTAACTGAGAGATGACTTGGATGAAAGCAGATCCGTGCCACGCTGGGGGCCATGTCCCAGTCACTGCTCTGGCCCTAAACATGCTTTTAATTAATCCTCGGCTGTGGGTGGGAAGAGCTGAGTCCTGAGCTGAGTGTGGGGCTGCTGGATGGGCTGAGGGCACTCCAGGGCGGGTGGGAACTGGGCCTGGCCTCGTCTTTGAGGTTTTCTTTCCCACAGCTGCTGGGCTGGGCCTGTCCCTTGGGGTGTCCCGTGCCAGGGAGAGCTCGGGCTTTCTTCCCAGAGGCTGAGTCCCTTCCCAGGGGATGACAAACACCTCGAGCTGCAGGGGAAGGCATGGAAGGTGCGAGGTGAGGCTGTGGGTCTGTGCCAGGCTCGCTGCCAGCTCTGTAACAAGGTGCCAGTCTGGGGTGATGCCCGTGGGTGCTGGCAGGAGAAACACAATCTCACAGAACCTGTTTGTCTCTTCTAATCCAGTTAACTCATTTCTCACACGTTTCTCAAAGCTATGAAAGCATGAAGAGCACTAGGTCTAAGTGGATTTGTTTCCAGGATGCCTCTGCTCTGGTTCTGGGGCTGGGAGCTGTGCTCTGGGCTCTGTCCCTCCGTGCCAGGTTGCGCTGGTGGCAGTGGCCTGGAGATGGCTCTCCTGTCTTTCCCTAGCGGCTGGTCCCTTTGACTAGCTCGGATCTCTCTACAAAGCTTTAATTGTTAATGCCCCGGAGCCTCTGGCCTCTTCTTAAAAGAAAAGGAAGGGTCTGCAACTCCCTGAGCAGAGAGGATTTGGTTACTGCCCTGGTGGGGGGAGAGGACGGCTGCAGCCGTGGTGGGAAAGGATGTCTGATCTCCCAGTGAGATTATTGATGTCACCTTTGAAACTGCACTGGGAAAGCTCATTTTAAGAGTTAACAGATGATGATGAACGTGTGATCATAACACCTGACAGCAGTGAGCCAGGCATGGGGGCTGTCGGTGCATGGAGGGAAGATAAGGGGTTCATTAACCCCTTGGTGATCACTCTGAATCTTTCCATTACACCCACTACAGGTCTGTTTATGTGTAATATTCTTAGTTTGACGTGGTTTTATCCATCCATGCATCCTGAGCAGCCCCTGATTGCAGTGTGTGGTTTGCAGGGGCTGGGTGGTCACAACAAAACATCTCTGATATTCTCAGAGCTGCCTGGTGAGCACCACATGCCTGGACTGAGAAAGAGGAAAGGGAAGCAAGGGTGCTGTTTATGATTGCTGGATGTGTAAGGGGATGTATTTGTTTCTTCATTTTTTTAAAAAATAAAAGTTAATCTTCTAAAGGTGTGTGTCAGGGCAGACAGGTTGAGGTTGCTTCTGATGACTTCAGCTATCCTTCCTGTCCCAGGTGTCCCTGTGACTCCTAGGAAATGGCAGATAAAAGCCTGCCATGTCTTTTTTTAGTGGTGTCTCACAGCCATACACCTTATTTGCCAGACGTTTTCCTTTTTCCTCTGGCTTGCAGCACGTGGGACAGTGGGCTGTGTGTTTACACCTCCTGTGAGATCCCAGCCCTGGCACTCAGGGACACCTTCCCTTGTGTCCTTAGCCCTCAGTGTGCTGTCAGTGTCCCACTGCTCGTGCCCCTGTCTCTTGCTGCAGTGTGTGATGCTTTGTAAAAACCACCTGTACCTTCACTCTACCTGTTCCATAGCAACCTGTTGTGGCTGCAGGTTCTGTCTCAGTGGCCAGGAGCTCCCTGCAGTGTCTCTGAGGGAAGGCTCTGGGTTTTTGGGGGCTCTGGAGCTGCCTCTGCAGGCGCTGCGTCTGCAGAGAGCTCCATGCTGCTCCTGGCCCCTTTGGCCGCTGCTCCTGCCTGGCCAGCAGATATGTTCCCCCAGCTGTCTGAGGCATGTCAAGGTATGAAGCATTATCCATTTCCTGATGTCTGCTCTTAAATCTGCTGGAAATTCTGCTCATCTCCATTAAATATGGTCCCGCTGTGGGGCACAACTCATCTCTGGCCTGACAGAGCAGGTACCGCTCTGCTGAGCTTGGCCAGCCCCAGGGCTGCAGCTCCTCTGCAGATTTTTACTTTGCTGGATGACTTGGAGCCTCCCAGCAAGGCGATTCCCATGCTGCTGGGGTGAGGGAGGACATTTCTCATGCGAGTCAGGGCTCTTCCAAGGTCCAGCATACCATAATGCTGAGTAGAGGCAAGTACGTAGTTAGGGAAGTATGTCTGGGTCAACACATGTCTTGTGTTGCCTTGATGATCTCAGAAGCACAATATCTGTGTCCTGTTGGCTTTTCCATGCAGCACTTGCAGCTGTAGCTCGTGGACAGAGGGATTTGCTAGAGAGCAGTGATGCCCCATGCTGGGAGTGCTGCGTTGGGCTCAGGGCATCACGTGGGCAGCAAGCCCCACGTTGGGAGCTGAGGAAATGCAGGGAGAATTCCCTGCTCTCCCTCTGGTGTTCTGTGAGTCCTTGGGAAAAGGTGTTTGTGCAGCCATTCCCCTTTGATTTTGGGTGAGGATCTGGTGTTTGGGTCTCTGCTGAAGCTCCCTGTCGGTGAAGGGGCTGCAGAATTGCAGCTGGGAACTCGGAGCTGTTCTGACACTGCAGTGAGGAGAGTCCCTAAAACAGGGTTGTGAGTGGGATCTGGAGCTGTTCCATGTGGGCTGTCAGTGCTTGGTGCCTGCTCTGGACAGCTGATGGAGACAGCATCCTTTATGTGTGTGCTTAACCAATATCCATGGATCTTGACCCATTTAAAATAAGTTTTTTTTGGCTCTATCCATTGCTTCTTCCCAGCAGTGTCTGTTTGCAAGGGCAGCTTCTCCCTTCCTAAGCACCAGCACTGAAAACTTAATTTCCCCATGGCTGAGCAGGACATGGCCCTCCCTGTCCTGCAGCACTTCAGGCTGCTGTGGTTAAATTGATTTATCCTGTATCCAGGTGCTGCTTCCCTGCCACAGGACAACAGTGAGCCTGTGCTGCAGGATGGAGCTGCTGTGTGAGAGCAGGTGAAGTGAAATCGCCCTTCAGTGTGAGGTTTAACACAGTTTTGGGGTGCTGATGCCAAGAGTGTTGTTAGAGACTTATAAACAGCTCTGGATTGTGGTTTTGGGGGGAGAATGGGCAGGGGTTTACAGGTGAATAAAATGCATTAGTTTTACAAGCAAATAATCACACAATAAATCTGAGAGTGTATTTTTTTTGTGGAATGACAGCCCAGGTTGGAAAGGATGCCAAAAGATCACCTGGCCCAGCCTTTTGTGGGAAAGGGAGTCTAAATAAGATTACCTAGTACAGTGTTCAATTACATCCTGAAAACCTCTAGCAGTTGGGACTCTACATGTCCCTGGGGAGCTTGTTCCAGTGAATGATTGTTCTCCCTGTAAAAAATGTCTTTCTTGTATCAAAACAAAGGGGTTTTTCCCCTGTGTGAAGTCGGTGCTGCATAAAGAGATCTGCACTAATTTTGTGACTGCATCATTACCAGGTTGCTTATGAACTAAAGTAGTTGTTCTGGAAGCAAGTTCTGGTTTCCAGTGAAGCCAGTTTGGCAGGGGATCAGTGAGATTGCTTGGATGCAGGGTTTGGGGGGGAACTTGCCATTAGCACTGCAGCATCTCCAGGTTGCAGCTTTGGCCATGATGTAACTCAAGGCTGTGGAAATAATGGTGGGGTTGCATTTCCCTGCTGCCTGCTCGGTCTGGAAAATTAAACCATATTATCAAGACAACCCAGGTTTGGTCTCTGGCACACTGGAGCAGACAAATACTCATAATTCAATGCTTTTGTTGTCTGATCTTTTTCAGAATCCCATTGGGTCAAGGCACAAAGGTGTGGGCACCCTCTGGTGTGGCTGCTCATGAAGGAATTGGTCCATATATTCTGAAATTATATATTCTCTCCCTGACTCCCCCAAAGCTGGGTTCTCTCTCCACAGCTTCCCAAGCTGGGCCAGCATCTGTCAATGCCAGCAGCCCACCCCTGCCAGCTGGCACTGCCTGCCTGCTTGTAGCACTTTCTCCTCCCCAGGGCTGCAGGATGTGGGTTCTTTATTAGTTTCAGATGCTTTTTTCTTTCCAGGGTTTTGTGCTTCCACGTCTTGCTGGTGGTGATGGAGGGGCCCTGGTGTCACAGGCCTTGCTGATAAGGAGAGAAGCTGACATGAGGGCTCTGGGGGCAGGGGCTTGTGCTTGGTGGGTGCTGGGTGTTTTCTGGGTGTTTTCTGGGTGTTTTCTGGGTGCCTGATCTCTGGCAGTGCCAGGGAGCACCAAAGCTGCCCAGCACACACAGGGTGGAGTGACCCACGTTGGCTGAAGCCAGAGCCTCTGTCAGGGGCAGTTGTGTGTTTGAATCCATCTGGGTGGTGTAGGGGGACAGATGGAGAGTTAAAATCCTGAGCTGGCTTGTTTTGAAGGACACCCATGAAGCTGAAAAGCAGCTCCTGGGGAGATGAGTGGTGTGAAGCTGCAGGCTGGGGAGCTTGGATCAGGACTTGAAGCCAGGATGTGAGTGCAGGGACAATTTCTGCTTTAGCTGGGAGAAAAAGAAGGAAAACCCCCTGCAGGTGACAGCTGTGTTGGGCAGACTCATCTTGCTGTGGGTGAGGCTGGTTTTGGTGGCTGGGTCTGGGATTTTTGTCGTTGTGCTGCTGACTTTGGGTGAGCTACAGCAACTCCTTGTGTTTTGGTGCTTCTGAGATCTGGGTGGACTTGAGGTTTGAGCAGGGCCCTGTTTGAGGTTGGGGGGCAGCAGTGTGAGGGTCTGTGTCTCTGCACCTTCCTCAGGAGCTCCTGGTGCTGCCTGGCCCATGAGCTGCTGGAGCTGCTGATCCCCTACAAGCAAAGAACTTTCCAGACCTTCTCATCTGAGTGGTGCTGGAAGTGCAAAGCATTGTGCTGCCCTGACCTGAGGGAATCAAGGCTCGGGAGGCTCCCCCCAGCCCAGGGCAGTGCTGTCCTGCCCACAGGTGTTTTGTGTGGATCTCTGTCGCTGCTGCTGCTGTGACACTGCTGCAGGGACCCCAGCTCTGGTCAGAGGGTTTGGGTGATGATTGCTGTGAGTGTAGCTGGAGGCAAGGTCCTGAGGACTTCTACACATAAATTGTGATGTCTCATGAAGAGTGGATTGCCTGGGGCTGTGCAGGACATCAGCCTCAGATCTCCCATTTTCCTGTCCAGAGACCTGTTTCCTTGACTACACCGTATGTAAAGGAGTGCAAAGGGGCTTTTCCCGCTGCTTCAGCTGACCTTTCCAAACCTATACCCTGGAAAGAATATTCCCAAACTTCTTGCTGCTTTTTTAGCACATACATGGGGAGGGATCCCTGCTTGAGAAACACCTTGGCTGGCTTCACTACCCACTGAGATGCCTCTAGGAAATCTGTCCCATCTGAGGTGACTGACATCCCTGGGCTGACCCTCTGGGGCTGATGCCTTAAGCTTTTAGCTTTTCTATTTTTCAGATCCTGTCCTGCATTGGTGTAGAACTCTGAACTCCGTAGAGTGTTAGTTAAGTCTTCACATTTTGGACAGACAAAACAATCCTTCCAGGCCTGAGAACCAAGGACACAGTCACAGTCTCAGGCCTGTATAAACAAAAGTGAATTGGGGGTGAGCAAACTGGGGGAATGTGACTTCATTACTGAAGCTGTAATTAGAGAATTAACCCTTGATATGCAAATAGACCAAACTTATTTCTGTCTGAAGAACTCATGACATCTTGGTGTAGCCTCTGGGGGGCTTTTGGCCTTTATTGAAGGCCTTTAATAAATACCCACTTTAATAAATGCCCACTTTATCCTCTTAACTCTGTCTAGCCTCTGCTCTAGGTAGGCACTCCAAGGCACCAGGGTCACCCTGCCCTTCAGCAGCTGCATCCCACAGTCCTGGGCGCTGCTTTCCAGGGAAGGGCGGATGTGTCAGCGTCCCCAGAGGCTCCGGCCTCTTCTCGGCCTCTTCTCTTTGACTCACGGGCCTGTCACTGCCGCTGACTCATCCCCGGGGCTGGGAGCGGAGTGCCAGGGGCCAGGCGGGGGTGACAGCTCGTGGGACACGAGTCCTGAGTGTGGAACACGGGTCCTGAGTGTGGAACACGGGTCCCGAGTGTGGGACACGGGTCCCGAGTGTGGGACACGAGTCCCGAGTGTGGGACACGGGTCCCGAGTGTGGGACACACATCCCAGGTGCGGGACACGGGTCCCCAGGTGCGGGACACGGGTCCCCAGGTGCGGGACACGGGTCCCCAGGTGCAGGACACGGGTCCCCAGGTACAGGACACGGGTCCCCAGGTGCGGGACACGGGTCCCCAGGGCAGGACACAGGTCCCCAGGTGCAGGACACAAGTCCCCAGGTGCAGGACACAGGTCCCAGGTGTGGGACAGGGATGCGCAGCTGCAGGAAGGGTGCTGAGGTGCTCTGGTGCTGTAGATGCCCCTGGCTCACCCCGGGGCTGGAGGGATGAGGTGGGCACTGCCGCAGTCCCTGCCCAGCCCCCAGAAGCTGCGAGGGCTGCCTGCAATCCCTGCTCCAGCCTCTTCCAGCCTCCCCCTGCCCACATCTGCATCGCTTCTCCCCTGCCCCAGAGATGTCCCTGCACCCTCTAGGTGTCCACTTGAGTTTCACCTCTGAAAGGTTGTGTCTGGCTGTAAAAACCAAATCATTGCTGAGGTTTGAAACTAAGGACAGTAAATTCTGATTTATGTCCTTATAGGGAGGGTTTTATTTAGTAGAATGGACAATGTTTATCACTACGGTGCTAAAAGCATAGGGGTGCCCCTCTCCTAAAAACATCAGGGTTCTCCTCTCTGGAAGAGATTTGCTTTTTGGCACAGCTTTTATTTACTGGTGAGTCAGGATTTTGAGCAGCAGCAGGAGGGAATGATCTCGTGGCACTTGAAAGCGGGGCTGCTGGAGTCTTCTTCCTGCTCCTCCACTGAATCCACTGTGCCCTTGTGTAAATCACTTAACACGTGTGCTCTCACTTCCTAGATGGAAAATGAGGTGGACGCTTTCCGCTTCTCCTTGGCACTTCAGGCTCTGCTGCTAGGCAGCTGTGAGGGGTTTGTGGTGATAAAGCTGGGAATTTGAGGGGTTTGTGGTGATAAAGCTGGGAATTCGAGGGGTTTGTGGTGATAGAGCTGGGAATTCCACCCTGGGATGTGTCAGCACCCCCAGGCAGGGTTGGGATGAGGCTCCCTCGGGCTGTGGGCAGTGGCTGGTGCTAATTTGAGATGTGTGGCCGGGGTGTAGGTGGACACCAGGCTGGGGACACAAGTTGTTCTGGATCTGTCTCTGCTGGGGGGTGTGGGTCACAGAGCAGGAGCGTGGGATTTATTCTCTGTTGGCAGTGCCCATTCCTCAGGCACTGAAGGAATGGCAGGACTTCCTCTGCAGAGATGCTGATGCTGCCAGGGCCGTGTTCACAGCCACAGCACCCCTCAGCACTGTGATGTGTCCCTTGACTGCCCCTCTCATCAGCAAGAGCCATCTGATCTCCTCTGTTCCTTTGGGAGATGGAAGAGCACATCAACCTGCTCATCCCTTCCCTGCTGATTTCTGCTGAAGCGTTTAAACTTTGCCCCCTCTTTCCCTGGAAATGAGGATGCTCCATTTCCCCCACTTCTCCCTCCCCAACCCTGAAACACTTAGTTTTGCTTAATTGTTTTCCTTCCCCCTGTGGCTTTTCTTGGCTCTGTAGAGTAACAAGGCTGGAGCTGCCACCCCAGGCACACTCAGCAAGAGGGTTCGGGTTTAATTGTTCACAGATTTATCAAAATAGAGGCAAAGCTGGCAACCCTGAGAGCAGATAAGCTGTTGGGCCATGAAGAGGGCTTCAGCACCTAAAATATTTCCCAGTTCTCCCCTTTCTTGCATTCTTTGATCCATTCAAGTGGGGAACTGGTCAAACCTGACTTTAGCTGCCTGAAAAGCCCTGGCTGCTCTCTGTATTAGCTGCTCCTCAGGGGAGGGAGCCTGGTTGGAAACCACCGAGCTTGGTGAGCTGTTGGTTGTTTTGGGATGGGGTTTTTTTTTCCAGAAAATATGAGAAGTTCCTGGTGGGTGGAGAGGGAAAGTGAACTATGAAATTGTGAGTCTCGTGCTCTCAGCTGAAACACACCCTGGGGAAGGCATATCCTCCATAAACAGCAGTGTTGGCCACGCACCAGGAAACCCTTCCCTCCCCGCTCCCCTCTGCAGCAGAGCCCAGTGCTGTAGGAGGTGTTTCCATCCAGAAGGGCTGATCCTGGATCCTGTTCCTGTACCTCCTCAGCCCCTGAGAAGTCTGTTGAAGTGCAGGTTGTCCTTCGGGGCTCTCTCCCCTTTGTTTGTTCCAGTACATGCTGTTACTGGTGTTCCAGTGACTGTTCCATTAACTGGTGTTACTGGTGTTCCAGTGAGTGTTTGCTGCAGTCACTGGTGGTACTGGTGGTGCTGGGCTCTGTGCTCTATGCTGGCTGTGCTGTGAGGCCATGGGGGATGTTGCCAAATCTCACGTGGTGTCCTGAGCACTGATGGAGCTGTGTGCTCTGGATCCTGCTCCTGGCCTTGCCCCAAAGTTACACAGCAAAGGTTGTGTCAAGGCACTGGTCTTGTCTCGCTGTGGGTACACCTGTGCAGCAGCTGGAGTGCTCAAACTGCTCTCCATCTCGTGGTTGATCCCCAGATGGGGTAAGACCCACCTCTGGTGTCCCCTGTTCACCTCTGTCGCAGCTCCACAGCTCCCTCTTCCTCTCAGGACTGCTCAGAGAGTGGCTCTTTGTCTGCAGCTGCAGAGGAAACTTTATCTTGTCCTGCACAAGGGCAGAAGGTGACAGCCAGAGGCACAAGGGGTGGAGGAAGGGGGTATTTGGCAGTGGGTGATGCAGAGCTGGTTTGGTCATGGGGGCTGAAGGGCTGCCAGAGAACTGTGGAAATCACACAAGTGCTGCAGGCCTGCGGGAGGAAAAGGTATTTTGGAGAAAAGGGCCTCAGAGGCAGCAGGAGGGGTATCAGGAGGGTTTGAGCAGCAAGGGTGGGTGGGGTCTCAGCCTGAGCTCTCCCTCTCCTGGCTCCTTGCCTTCCTGCCCCTCCTCTCTCTGTGTGCAGCTTCCCAGTGCAGGCCAGCAGAGACCCGAGCCCTGCTCTGCCTCTGGTAAAGCTCAGGTTTGCCTGCTCACCCAGGATTTGCTCCTCTGCCAGAGCCTGTGTGTGCTCCATCCCTAGAAGTGTCCAAGGCCAGGTTGGATGGGGCTTGGGATAGTGGAAGGTGTCCCTGCCCGTGGCAGAGGAGCTGAAACAAGGTGATCTTTAAGGTCCCTTCAACCCAAACCATTTTGTGATTCTGTGACAGTGAGAAAAGGTTTATTTTGCTGCTTGTTGCTCACGGAGAGCTGTGAATCCAAACAACAGGGCACCCATTTCCCTGCACTGAAGGATTCACCCTGCAGCACTAATTATCCATCAAACCCCAGCATCTACTCCTTTTCTTTGCCAGCTCCCTCTCGTACAAGGCTGCAATTTGTTTTGGTGGCTGTCAGTGCTCTTCTGCTGGGAGCCCCCCTGTGCCCCAGCAGCAGTGAACATTGCCCAACATAAATCGTGGGAAATCCTGTTCTGTGTTGGACACGCTGTTCAAAGGCACCCTGGCACTGACAGGACATTCTGCTGACAGATTTCCCCGTGAAGTAAAAAAGTTGTAGCTGTTGACGTACGAGTGCATCTGAAGTGTCAGCTCTTCCTGTCAAACTCCACTGTGCTGGCTTCAAATCCAGTGTGAACCCAGGGACAGCTTCAGGGGGCAGAGGTTGCCTGAACTTTGGCAGAAGTTCATGTTGTGTTTTGAGTTGAAATTCAGGTTGCTGCTTCTCCCTGCGCCCCTTCAGGTGGTGATGCTGGGGAGGGCCAGCAGAACCAAAACTGTTCCCTAAGTGCCTCTGGCCATAAGGGAGATGTTTGAGTTAATGGAACTGTCTCTCATGCTTCCTTCTCTGCTGAACTATTAGCAAGGAATTGTATTGAACTGTGGAGGTCAGCAGTGTCTGGGGATGTGTAGAGTGTGGTAATCTCTGTGAGGATTATGAAGATGAGGTGTGGGGACATCACCTCTATCTGAAACACAGGTACCTCCGCCATTCCCACCTCTGCCTGTCTGAGGTCCTCAGCTCCCAGTGACTCTCACACGTTTCCCTCCAGGTTCTTTAGATGTTGGCTCCCAGGTGCCTGACTTGCTCTTCATTGCTTTTTGGGTGCTTTTAGTACTTTTCTCATTGTTAGGAGAGTTAATTCAGCAGGAGCTGCCAATATTTGTAAAGCTGCTTTCCCAGGCAGACTGCTGCTCACGAATGAGATTTTCTTTTTTCGAGCAGATATGTCTGATCTACCATCAAAACAACCCATCCAAAACGTTCCCTTCATAGCCCTCTCGTGGTATTGCATGGACTTAAACAATAAAGCCAGGCTGGTTTTCAGTCCTCTTACTGGCTTGGAAAAGAAACTGGCTTTACAAAAATTAAAGAGAAACCAACAAGGAGGAACAAACCTGGTGTTTTCCAGCAGAGATGCAGAATTGCCTCTGTGGGGAGCTGGTCTCTCTCAGGAAGCGCTGGAAGTGGCCACTTGGATTTGATACTGTGCTCATCAGCTGCATCTGCCATGAACAAGAACATCTTGCATTGCAAGGACTCTGCTATTTTCCATTAAATAGGAAGCTGCCCTTTTATTTATTCTGAGTTAAGGGCAGAGATCTGGGCTGACGTGGCTGTCAGAGCTCCACCAGCTGAGCGCGAATTCCCGGGCAATCCTGCTGCGCTCGGCGTTTTCCGAGGGTTACATAAACATCCTTCCTTCCCATCCGAGGCTGGGACATGCAATCTGCAAACTGCTGACAGTCCCTTGCAAGAGGCACAGCTGCCCCAGAAGCTTTGGCAGCTCTGTGAGACTGGGAAGGGACGGGAGCCACGTGGGGCAGAGCAAGGCCATGGGGATCTGTTGGAGTCCAGGGCATCCCTTTGGTTGCCCTGGAAGGTCAGGGACCTCGGCAGAGATGTCTGGGACCTGAGCAAGAAGGTTTGATACCTGTACAGGGGGTTTGGTACCAGTACAGGGGGTTTGGTACCAGTACAGGGGGTTTGGTACCTGTACAGGGGGTTTGATACCTGTACAGGGGGGTTGGAAACCCTGGCACAGAGCCCAGGAAGACACTGGCTTTGACTTCAGTCCATGGGAAAAGCTTCCAACACTGAGAGAGGAATGGCAAGTCACAAAGGTGTGAAAAGCAGCAGTGTAGTTCATCACAGGGTGGAAAATTCTGTAGGTTTGGGTTTTTAGAATGGAGGTGAATGGGGACAAGATGGAGGATTTGGGGCGGTGCCCTGGGTTGTTGTTCTTCTTTGTCTCCATCTCCTGCTGTGATGGTGGCACTTTGGGATTGGTTTAAGGTAAAAACCAACTGTCTAACACAGGTGATAGGTATAGGTATTTTATTGTAAATATAGTACACGTAGTTCTTAGTATAAAGAGTTAACCGTGCCCCAAGGGGAGTCAGTGATGACCTGAGCAGTGACAAGAACCCAGGCAGAGCAATTTACTGGATAAAAAAGAATAAACAACCTTGAAAACCAGAGCTGACAAATCTCAGCTTCTTCGGTATCACGGGGCTTGGGAGAAGACTTTTCTAATATCTCAGGGGTCATTGCAACCCAAAAGAAACCCAAGAGGGATCCCGTGTGGGGTGTGAGGTGGCTTTGGGCCATCCCTGTGCCCGCTGCTGCTGCTGGGGATTTTGGGAGCTGATGCACACACAGTGAGAGGTCAGCAGGGTCATCTTGAGTTTGGGTTTGCTTGTGTGGCTCCAGCTGAGTGTCTCACCTCCCTGTGCCTCCCCGGTGCCCTCCTGCAGGTGTGGCTTTCCAGCAGCCCGGGATGCTGCGCTCCTGCCCCACCACAATCAGCTTTTTTCTCCCAAGGAAGGCGTAGGAGTGGAGCTTTATCTCCGAACTGGCAGGCAAAGGAGGATGCCACACCTCTGGGAGCTTCTGGGGCTGGGTGGAGCTGGAAAGTGGAGCAGCAGGACGGGGGCTTTGAGGAGCTGAAGCCAGGGCACTCTGAGATTTCCAGCTCCCTCGGGGGAGGGAGAGTAGCAGTAAATCTGCATCATTTGTGACAGGGCCTGGCCCTTGGGGTGATCTCTGACACTCTGTGCCTTTCTGACAGCACATGCAGCAACAGGCTGGGATCCACAGGGGTTTCCTTGGCTCTGGAGCTGAGGCAGTGCTGATTGTGAGTGGGCTTGGCTGCGAGGAGCTCCCAGCTCTGGGTGTGAGGGTCAGAGGCAAAGGAAGCAAAGGCACAGTAAACACATAGTGGGGCCCTTTCATTGCCAGGCTGGAAGGTTTTGCTGTCTTCAAACCTGGGTAGTTTGGTGGCTGTTCCTGTGGGATCCTCCAGTGCTGCTCCAGGAGAGCTGCACAGCTCCCTCAGGAGATGCACCAGAGGGATATCCTGTAAATGCTGAAAATCTGCTGGGTCTGGAAATTCATGCCTGTGTGACTGGTGTGGGCTGGGGGAGCCCTTGTGATAAAGATACAGACATCCAGTCTGCCTTTGGATGAGGTTGAAAGGCAGAGTTATCGTCAGGTAGATCAGGAGTGGTGATGAGATGCAAAGAGGTCCTTGTCTTTGGGGTGGGAAACTTTTCTGGAAGCTCCAGACTGTGTGGAACACCTAGAATTGTGCCTGGATTGGGATATTTCCGCCTGGAAGATGCTCAGTTCATCCCCAGTAACCATCCTTCTGTTCCATAATGTGAACTCCAGTCAGCCCTTCCCAGGCAAAGCCCTGGCTGTGGAGAGCCTGTGGCTGATTCCTTATAAGATGAGGGGTTTATTTTACTTTATTCCTTTGTCAGAGGCTGTGGCTGTTTCCTTCTAAGGTGAGGGGTTTATTTTGCTTTATTCCTTTGACAGCCTTCCTTGAGTTTTGCCAGCTCTTCTCTCTATCAGCCTGAAAGACCTAGGAGGAAACCACTGTCTTCAAAATGCCTTTTTAATGCCTAATTCAGGAAAAATAAAGAGAATTGTTTGAGGGTGCCACTCTGCCTCTGAGTAGCAGGCATTTCTGGGGGTGTGTGAGGGACACTGCCTGCTTCTCAGGATGGGGATGGGGTGTCTTCACATTCTCAAGTCTGCAAATGCTCCACACATCTGGCACGAGAGAACTGGGCTGGACTATTTGCCTTCTTTAGCGACTGGAAACAATCCAGCCTGCCAGTTCCTGCAAAGCTCATCCTGGGGTTCAGTGGATAATACTGATCCTTGTTCAACTCCCACGCTTCAGTGCCTTGTGAGAGGGTAGGGAAGGCTTTGCAGAGCTGGTGCTGTGCCGGGACTGCAGTTCACTGCTGTGGAAGGCAGCATGAATATTCATTGTGCCTCAAGTGCTTGCTCCGTAGTTGTAATGAAATGTTTGTGGTGACACAGGGCTGCCTCTGGGATGGTGGCAGGTGGTCAGCAGGAGTGAGGGATGCAGGGTGGCAGCAGGAGCTGAGGGGGAAGGGCTGTGTGAGCTCCAGGAATCACTTCAGAGTGCATTTCCAGGAGTTTGACTGGTGCTGCCATTGTCTCCCCTGTGCCAGGATGAGAGTTTCGTGTCTGTGTCCCCTGCAGCTGGGAGATGGCTGCAGGCAGTGCACGGCTGGCTGAACTCAGGCACCAGGAGCTGCAAAAACCTGAGTTTTCTCAAGCAATCAGCAAAGCTGCTGAGCCACACAAATCAGAGTGACAGCCACGTCGAGGCAGATCTGCCGGGGATGGGCATGCAGGCTTGATTCTGGGGCTGCACCAACGTGACCAAAGGTGAATCCAAGTGTCCCAAATCCTCAGCAGAGTGATGATCTCTGATCCTGTGGCTGGTGAGGCTGTTTCCTGCCCACAGAGCTGGGACAGCCCCTCTCTGAGAGGTGCAGAGGACACGTGAGGGCATGAAAGTTTCTGTGAGCAAGAGGTGACATTAAGTTTTGGTGCTGGATTGTCCCCCAGCCTCTCTGCCTGCGAGGCAGCAGGGCACAGATGTGTCCCCTGGATGGGCTGTACAGGTCTCTGAGCAGTATTATCTCACTGAAGACCAACCTGTTTGCAGAGAGTTGCCTCAAAGGTCCCTTCCACCTTCACCACCCCATGATCCCATGACAGGGCACAGAAATGGGTCTCCTTGTCTAGGAGTGAGCTTGAGATGAGCCCCATCCACCAAAGCTGCTCACACGGGAGCTTTTCCCCACCCCTGAGGTGAGGGTGCTGAGGCTGCTGTACAGCACTGGCCTCGCAGCTGAGTGTTAAACCCTGAGGGAGGTGTTTGAGGTTGGACAGCGCAGAGCAGGAGGGGTTTGGGAGGGAGCCCTGCTCACATCCCTGCGTGTGTCTGGGACAGATGAGGTGAGCAGGTTTTGGCGTGGCTGTGGCTGGCAGCACACACAGATCATGGACTACACATGTGCATGGCAAGAAAGGGGCTTTCTTGAGGCAGACAGAGGCCTGCTGTGGCTGTGCAGCCCCGCTGCTCCCAGCCCCATGCTAACAGCATTATCAATGTGTTTATACCAAGCTTGGCTGCAAAATGCCTCATCGGCCTCCAGGTTTTTTCAATCGAGTCTCTAGCTTTGCTAAATACTCCTTTTATTGTGCTGCCAGAGGCTCTCCCAGAGGCCAGTGAAGGAGGTGGCCAGTTTGGCCACAGTCAGATCTGGACCGGAGATTGAATTCCCGCATGTCTTAAATCTGTCTCCAGAATGGCAAGCGACCAAGTGGGCATCTCCTTCTCCAGCTAATTGGCTGTTTATGTGCAAATTGGCCTCTGGCTGCTTCCACGAGGCCTGGCTTGCACGAGAGCATCCTCTTACAGAGCTCTCTGCGTGCCTGGGCTGTGCAGGGGATGGTGACAACGGGGACAGCCCAGCCCTGCCCCTGCCTGGGGTCAGCATCGCTGGCTCTGAGCGAGTGCCCGGGGCTGCTGGGGGCTGTTAGCACTTGTCTGCAGTGCAGGGGTGGCTGTCTGGCCTCCAGCTGGCGGGAGATGCTTCCCCAGGGTACAGGCAGGCGCTGTGGAGAAGGTTTGTTTGGAAAGCACCTCCCCAAGTGGAGCAGAGCAGGGGAGATGCCCTTGGCTGGGAGGTGCACGCCTGTGGCTAGAGCTGGTGGGCACAGGGTCCTTCTTGCCAGGAGGGGGCTGCTGATGAGCCAAGGCACATGTTTCTGCAGCAGGGTGCTCCCCAGGACCCCCAGTGCTGGAAGGAGGCGGCAGGGCAGTTTTATTTGTGTCTCAGGAATGTCATCTGGTTGTTGAACCAACCAAACCAGGGGTTCTGTGGTGCAGGGTTTTTTTCTGGAGGTGTGAGGAGAAGGAAAGTGTTCAAGGGCAGAGCTCAGGTCTGGCTATGTTTACCTTGTGTCAAGGTAAACCCGGCTGTGTTGGTCTGTCTGTGAATACTTGTCTGGGAATAACAACATCCCCTGAGTTTATAGACACTGCCAGTCCCTGCTGAACAAGAAAAGCTGATGCTTAATGCATCCAGCTCTTTCCTCCTGTCATTCCTTTATAAGGAAAAACATTTCAGATTTAGTTCCTACCTTATTTTAACTTCTCGTAAAAGAGGGCAGTTTAATTCTTTCGGTGGAACATCAAGTCCAATACTCCCTGACCTGGTGTGGTTATTATGGGCACTTGGTAAGATGAAGCAGTAAAAAAAGCCAGCGTGGTAATGCTGAGTTGTCACAGGGGGACAGGCTGGTGGGGTGGCAAGTGGTGCCTGCAGTCTGGAGAGGGCAGAAGAGGTAACACAGGCCCTGCTTGTGGCATGGCTTGGTGTGATGGCACTGATCACATCTCCTTGGGAAGGAGAAGCTGCCCTGTTCCCCTTCCCCTGCTTGGGGGGCTTGTGGGCACAGAAGAGATGGGCAGCACACAGGCTGGGAGAGAGCCCAGCCCTGCTGTCACTGCAGAGGAGCATTCAGGACATTTGAACACGAGTGTCAGAGCCCAGCAGCCTGCACTCTGTGCCACTGCCCCAGGGAGGGCTGTGTCCCAGGGCTGGGGCAGCCCAGCTGCTGAGCTTTGCCCTGCTCCAGACCCCAAACTCAGCCCATCCCCAGGGTTGTACTCCTTGCTTTGGGGCTGCCAGTGGGGAGTTGCTCTCCCCTTGCATTGCTTGCTGGAGATCTCCCCCTCTCCCTCCTGGCTTGGTGCCCTCTCTCCGTGCCTGGTGCTCTGCCCCCACTGTGCTCACGGGCCTCTTTCCCATTTAGGGAAACGCTGGATGGCCCCTGCTTTTGGCCTGCTTGCAGCACATCTCCCAGTTGGGTTTTTTTTCTATTTCTTTCAATCCTCTTTTGTCTCAGGAGGCTGAAATCCCCATTGTCCAGCTGTGGATCTTGGAACGCTGGGGCAGGCTGGAGGGGGAAGCCCAGGTGCTGTCCTGCTCAGGGTGAGGCTGGGTGTTTGATAGTCTGTTCCAGCAGACAGGGTGAGCCTGGGGGGGTCGGTGACAGCATCAGTTCTCTCCTGCAGCAAGGATTTGATCTCAGCAGGAACAAGTGCCCTGCAGCAGGGAAGCCTCAGGCAGGATCTGGGGCAGGCAGCAGGGCTGAGCAGGGGAAAGGGAGAGGAAGCTGAGGGAAATTCCCCTAAAAACACTGACTCACTGCTTTTTTTTTTTAAACTCCAGAATTTAAATCACTTGTGAAACTTCTGCATCTGTAGAAGGTGCTGAGTAGGCAGTGCTGGGTATCTGCAAAATGGATTGGGGAAAAGAGGCTGGTGTGCTGTGGGAGACCTGGCTGGAGGGGGCTCTGCCATTCCCCTTGCCATGCTTTTCCAGCAGGAGAGACAACTGGAGGCTGAGCTCCCTGTATTTGGGGTAGATCCCTTGAACCCACAGCTCAGGGTTGTTTCTTTAGTGGTGCCCAGCACAGTTTGGCTCCACCCATCTCTGGATCCTGCTAGAATTATCCTGGGGCCTGGTCAGTGGGAGTTTTACCTTGGATGTGTCTGGGATTATCCTGGGGCCTGGTCAGTGGGAGTTTTACCTTGGATGTGTTTTGTGTGAGTCTGAGAGGGCTGCAATAGACTTTTCAAGAGGATGGTTTAATGAGATGCAGCAGCCAGGGCAGCCCCTGCCCTGGGCACAGCTGGTCCCCAGGGTGGTTCATCTCTTTCCCACTTGCACCCCTCGAGCTCAGCAGTTTAACCCCACCAATCCTGCCCGATTTTTTGTGTGCCCACGTTAGACCCACCAAGCTCTCCCAGGCAGCCGTGGTGGAGCTGAGGACGTTTCCTCTGGCCGGACCATTGCAGGACATCCACGTTCCCATCTGCATGGAGACACCCCAGGGACTTTGACAGCAATTCCTGTGCACTTGTGCACCTTTCCCAGCCCTGTGAGGTGGAGCTGGAGCACAGGGAAGCTGCCAGTGCTGCTCGGTGCTGTGTGGGTGATGGTGATCACGCCTCAGCATCCCCACTGGTGCTTTTGCTGCCGTCTGCCAAAACCTTTAAAAGGAAGGGAAAATTGTGTTCATTCTTCCTCTCCTTCCTCTCCCCCTGCCCTCATGTCCTCCTCCTGCTGTGCACTGAGCTCCCACACTGTGTCCATGCTGCCCAGAGGAAGCTGAGTGGGTGTGGGGCTGCGGCTCCATCTGGGAATTGTTCTTATCAAACTGCTTTATGTCAAAAAGGAATAATAATAATAATAATAATAATAATAAAACCTTCGATGGTAAGCAGGGAGATCAGGAGGTGCAGCTGCTCCTGAGGCCTGACCTGCAGCTTGTGGTGCTTCCTGAGCCTTTGCAGGGAGTTTTAGGGTCTTTATGCTGCAGCAGCTTTTGCTGCATGCCTGGAATATCTCAGAGGAGCGGGTAGAAACAACTGGGGGCTGGAGCAGGGAGCAGGAGCTGCTGGAAATGTCTCTCTGAGAAGCAGGGGAGAAGCATAAGAAAAGCAAGTTTCCTGCCATGAGGCTGGTGTATTTATGACTGGAAAGTTTTGGGTTGGAAAGGTCGTGAGCAGGCTGCAGAGGGAGCAGCAGGAGGCGATTCCCCTGCTCACACCCTGCCCTGCAGTGGGGCTGGGAGGGTCCCGGGGGGGTCTGGTGGCCACGTGTGATGGGAGAGGGATGGGGAGCACTGCAGGGGTGAAGGGCAGTGCCCAGGGCAGTTGGGATGTGTGGGGTTTGTACCCGTGGGGCTGAGGAGGGGCTGGGCTGTGCCCTGCCTGTGTGGGGATGGAGTTTCCAGCCCTGCCCCAGACACCACGTGAAAATGAGACATGCACATCTGGAAGTGGAGTGCACGCGTGTAGCGCTGCCAGTTTATTTATTCCTGCAAATTCTCCCTAATTAGGGGCTGCTGGGAAGTTGACAGTGCTGGAAAGGGCCTCTTTCCAAGGGATTCAGTGTTCTGACTGACCCTCTCCTCCTCTTCCCTCCCCTGCAACTAACAGAAGGGTGAAAGCAGTGGAAAGGTGTTCCCTACCCCAAGTCCCAGGCACTGCAATTCCTTCTGGAGTCAACCAGGCAGGAAGGTTTTCCAAAGGAAACGTGCTGAGCCCTGTGTGTGTTAAACTCATTAAGGATGAGCAAGGTTTCTGAAGCCTCTTGTTTCTATTAAAACATCTGTGCTGTCATGAGACACTGAGTTCTGTGCCTGTTTGGCCTTGATGTTAAAAAGCAGTAATTAATAATTAATTTTTTAAAAAAATAATTAAAGTAGTTAAGTCAGTTTTCTGCTTGGATCCTAAATTGCACCTCCCAGGTTCTTAGAAAAGTCTGACCTGAAACTGAGAAGAACAAGAGCTTGAGACTGAGTTTGTTTTAACTGCCTGAGGTTCAGGCAGATGCAGTTCCTGATCCTCTTTCCATTTCCTTCCTCTGCAAGTGTCCCCTGCTGTTTAATCAACACCAGGGAGCTGTGCTTTCCTCCCCTCCCCTTTTCCCCTCCCAGGCACGTGGGCTGCACCGGTGGCATGGGGACACTCCCATGCTGGAGCCCTGGGCAGAACCAGGGCTGGAGCTCTGCTGGAACCAGAATTTCAGGCTGTGCTGACAGGCACTTNGAGAGAGAGTGGGCTCCATTTTTACTTTGTTAGCTAGAAGTGCTCACGGCTTGTGAGACTGTAATATGGATAAGAATTAACAAACATCTGAGTCCGAACACGAAATACGGAATCGAGCATGTAATCCCGACTCTGGCCAAAAAGAAGATAAAAACCAACACTCCTGGAGCCCAGGGTGGCTGGGATGATGTGCCTGGCCCAGGCTCGGGGCAGCATTTCCCTTTCCAGGCTCTCAGCACTGCCAATAGCAGGAATCACTGCCTTGGCAGGAAACGCGTGGGGCCGGCCCACGGCGCTGGCGTGAGGTGATGGGGCTGCTGTGAGCTCAGCCTGTGCGTGCACATCTCCAGCTCAGTGGGCTGATGGATTGCTCCTTGGAGGGGATGAAGCTCAGAGTCCATGGGAGGGTGTTGGAGGGGCAGAGCTGTGCCCCCCAGCCCGGCCATGTGCCCCTGGAGCCCAGCACGGAGGGTGCACAGCATCCTTCCTGCAGGCAAGCAGGTCCCTGGCTTGAGTCCCACCTTAGCCCTGGGGTAGCTCTGCGTGACCCCATCAATCCCCAGGGAGGTGTTTGGGACCATCAGGGATGGGCACAGTGGGACCAGGACGGATCCAGCTCTGTTTCCAGGGTAGGAGGGTGAGGGGAGGGATGTTGTTGCTCCCTCTGCCCTGCTCAGTGTAACCACACGTGATGCATCCCTTGTTCTGTGCAGAACAGGCTGGTACCTCCTCGCTGTGCTGATTTAATGGGGTTAACCTGACAGGAAGGCAAGCCTTGATCTTCATAGCTGTGTCCCTGCTGGGGTGGGGAGAAGGGGCTGTGGTTGTCTGTGCTTGTTCTCACCAGGTTTGCTGCGTGCCCTGTCTGTACACTGAATATCTGAGAAGCTGTAGGTTCAGGGACCTTCTCCTTCCTTGTGTCATATTTAATTTCCTACGAGCAGAAACCTCTTTGGCCTTTTGCTCCCTTGATTTTACACCAGTCCCTTTACACCTTATCTCTTTAAAATCTTCTCAGTTCCGCTCTTATTGATCTGTTTATACCATAACCATATTTGGGGTTGGATTTGGGTTCTTTTGTTCCCTTGGCAACAGTGATCTTTGCCCACAGCAGCTCTTCCCTGAGGTGCCTCTGTGGGTGATGTGTCTGGCAGCCCCATCCCCTCTCCACCTTTCTGTGGGGTGTGAGTGATGCTGGATAGCCAGGATGATTCACCATTGAGCTCTAATGGTTTCTGCTTTGCTGCTAGAAGTCTCTCATTTAATACATTTTAGGAGTTACTTTTATTTTGTGACATTGGTGCCTTGTGGTCATTGGGGCAGTGAGGTCCTTTGTGCTGAGGCTCTTTTAGTGAGCAAAGACTTTATTAAAAGCCCTTTAAGTGCTGCCCTTCTGCCATTCTTCCAGATTTTGTCCTTTTCTTGTTACCCAGTCTTTCAAGATTACCTGACCCTTTCTGTGCAGATCCCTGGCGGTAATGGATGAGATCCGGCAGCGTTTTCTTAAAAACAAAAACAAAAAACCAACCAAAAAACCAAGCAACCAAACAACCCCAGTTCAGTATCCAGACATCTTAAATTAGCAAACCTATTTGGAACTATTTTAGCTTTTCCCATGCTCTGGGTTTCCTTGTGGAGGAAGGGAAGTGTGACTGGCACTGAAGTGCGTCCGTCCTCCCCGTGTTTCCTACCCTTCACAAGCAGGAAGATCCTGGAGCCTTGGGAAGGAGCCTCTTTCCGTGACAATTCCTGTGTAATCAGGGCTGGATTCACGCCGTCACCTACACGAAACCACGGGCAGAGGGGATGGGAGCCATGCCTGGCTTTCCTTCCGGAGTCCCCCCGTCCCCAGGCAGTGACAGCAGGAGTGAGGGCTCCCAGCACTGCTCCGATGACTTGTCAGCTCCCTGGCCCTGTGTGACAGCTCTTCCGTGCCTCAGTTTCCCCGCCTGTCACGTGGAGATGACTGCAGCTCTCCCAGGTGGGTTTGGATGCAGAGATGGTTTTGGGGCAGGGCCAGCGCAGGGACTCAGCAGCTGCCAGGAGCAGAGGAGCAGAAGGTAATGGCAGCAGCCTTTATTTGTGGCTTGGAGAGATTTTTCATCGTGCTGCAGAGTGTCCCTGAGAGTGACCTGTGCCTCGGGGCCCAGAGCACTCTGCTGATGAAGGGCTGATGGAAGGGGTGAGGACACAAGTCCTGTTTGGGAATCCCGGTGCTGTTTATTGTCTGCACTGGGGGCACAGCCTGGNCAGGCAAATGGCGGGTCTTGGGGGTCAGGGTCCAGTAGGGATGGGGGAAAACGGTGCAGAGGGGTGGCCAGGAACCAGGGGGACTGATGGGGTCACAGGGGTGTGGTACTGCAGCAAAAATAACCCGGTGGGGGTCCAAGGAAAGGAAGAACATTCTAGGAGGGGTGCATATATGGTGAATGAGGCTGAACAGGGTGACATAAACTTAACAAACCAATGGAGCAACAAAACCTAAGAAGTACTAACATGTGGCTGCAAAGGCCCATGAGAGGAAAGTTTTTCTCACCCTTATCTAAAAGGGTATCTCAGGCTCCTAGGCTTCCATAGAGAGAAGAGCTGTGACTCTCCGTTCCTTCACCTTTCAAATCTCCCTGGTCTGGGTGATTCCAAATCTGCCTCACCCTGTGACCCTTCACTGGTGCTGCCAAGGGGATGGTGCAGCCTGAGCTGCCCAGTGCTGAGCTGGAAGTGATGCCCTGAGCACACTGGGGTTGGTGCCTCACGCTGCAAGTGCCTCCCCCCATCCCCTGCACCTTCCCATAAAGGCTGGGAAGGAGGTTTCACCTGTGATCAGCAGCAAGAAAAAGTATTTGGGCTCTCAAAGAAACATTGAGTGGTTAATAATAATGATACTGAGCTCCTCCTATGTTGTAATTTTGGTCTGTAAGCCTCAAAGCATTTGACAAAGAGACCATCATCAATAAAAAGTTTTGTTTTCTAATTAAAATAGGAGGAGGAAGGGGAAGATCCTGTGGGTGAATTGCCGAGTTTTGTGTAGGAGATACTTTAAGGCTCAGGTAGCCACAATGACTCATGGCTTACCCAGCCTGATACTCATGACTGCAGCAGATTGAGAGCCCGATAAGAGCTGCTGGGTTCAGAAAAACCTTGACTTGTGGGAGGAAGAAAATCTGCCTGAAAAACTGCATTCTTAGCAGCCTGCAAGGAAAGTGCACAGTGCTGTTTGAAATGGGTTTGGATAGGAAAGTCTCTGTTCTGCCTTAGCCTGTTAAAGGATCTTCTAAAGCTGATACCTGCCCTCTCCTTGTTTGGTTGGGTTTTATTCTCTTATGATTTTTTTTTTTCCCCTTGAAGTGACTTTCTAAGTCTGGTTGCTTTGTCCCATGCCAGGACAGAGGCTGTGGCCAGCTCTGGCTGCTTCTGGAGGAGTTTGAGCTGAGATCTGGAGAAGCCCTTGAGGCACATCCCTGCTGCAGGGCAGGAGAGCCCAGGGGTGAAGCACCCAGAGAAAAAGGGTTAAAGTTTCTTGCATCTGCCAGCTCTTGTGGCATCAATCCACCTTTAGCTTGGTGCCTGTAAGAGTGATCAGCAGATTTTACAGGCTGCCTTTCTGGGGGCAGGAAATCGCTTCTAGGCCAATAAAACAACTTTGCAGGAAGTTTCTTGCTCATCTGAAGAGCAGAGTGATGGTGAAGGAGAAATGGCTGGGCAGTCAGTGGTGGCTTAGCATAGTAAGGAAACAAGAAATATTTCTACTGTAATGTAACACAGCAAGGAAAAGATTTACCTAAAATTCTCCTGCAGCCAGTGCTTTGGAGAACAGGAATTTTATCTTGGGCTGCAGTTGCTGTGTAGAGGATCCCAAAGGTCTTACCAAAGCAGGAGCTTGAGGTGAGGCTTCTGGTACAGTAAAAACAGTGAGTGAGACCCTGGGTTGTGTGAGCAAGGGGAGCAGCAAGTGACAGAAGAGATGTGATCTGCTCTTGAAAGGGAGTTCTTTCTCTTTTAAGATAAAATTTGAAATGTAATTACAAACACCTGCGATATGTCAGGAGAAAGGAGCAGGAAGGTCAGACAAGTGACTGAAGAAAATCCCTGCCACAAGGATGGAAGGAGCAGAACCTGATTCATGTATCAAAGGCAGTGTAGGTGATGTGATCACTGTGGGAGATCTTTCATCAGGAGAAGGCTCAGGGTCCTCAATCTCCTCGATCTACCTGGAAAGGACAAAGCAGGGGCTGTGCTAAAACTGCATTTGGCTGAGCAGTACAACACGCACCGGTGCTGTGCTGACAGGGAACCCCAAAAACCAGTTCCAGGGGAGGAGGCAGGTTCTCCATCCCTCTGGGATGGGGGCTCAGCTTCCCAGAGTTGCCTGCCTTTCTGGAAGAAGGATTTAGCTAAACGTAAGCTTTTTTTGGGTTGAGGATGCAGGTAGAAAACCACATGAAGTGGAGTTTGATTGTGGGCATCTTGGTCAAGGGGCTCTTGTAAATCTGTGCTCCTGACGTGGCTCAATGAGATAAAAGGGCAAAAAAGTCTCCAAGAGAGAGAAGGATGGGCTTGTCTCCCTGGAGGAAAGCTTGCTCCTCTTCTACAAGCAGGAGCTTGGGGTATGTGCAATGGGGTGAGCTGTTTACATACCTTGCTACTTAAAATATTTACTCTTAGAGCTCTGGATATTCTTGTTATTCTTCAGTTGCTGCAATTTTCCATCTTTCTCTCCCCCTCTCAGTGCCTTAGGTGCACATGGGTGCAATATGACCCAGCTGGTTTTAATGAAAAGGAACTCCTACTTCTAGCCCGGATATTTTATTTCACACTTCTCGGGGCTCTCCTCCTGGCTGCTCGATTTGCTGAACTTTTATTAGATCCAGGATGATAACATTGCCTTTGCTTGGGAAACTTGCAGTGTGACCCAGGGAGCTGGGACTGACCCAAACTGCCTCAGCCTCTCCTGCTGGAGTGCTTTGAGCTCCTTCCCCAGCTCCAGGAGGCCAGCAGACGTCATTGTGACTCTCCCTACCACAGTCTATCAAGAATGTTTGGCGTTTCTTTCTAGTGGTTTACTTCTTCTTGCCTCCAGCTGACCTCAGAAAGTGAGGGCCTCATCCCAGCATCACGCCAACCCCTGTGTGACCCAGTTCAGAGAGTGCCACCAAACTCCAAGCAAGGGCTCTCATGTTGAATCTTACGGGATTTGCAAGAGGGTAGACTCTGAACGTCCAAAAATGTGCTTGGTCCTTCCTCAGATTGCTTGTATTGCTCTTTTAAAATCTTCTTTGCAATACGGATTTTTAGTTTGTCTTGCTTAGTTCATTTTTTTTGCTGCTTTAAACCCATCCTACAACTTTGTGATGAGGGCATAGTCAGGGTGTTTAGCAGATTTTGTAAAAGGCTGATCCAGGTTCAGTTCTTCCAGTGAGTGAGTCACCCATGATTTTTAACAAAGTGGGACCTTTTTCTGGCTCAGTAACAAAGTTAATTATTGACAGCTACATTTTTACCTGCTGGAAATGGATTGCTGACGTGACCTGGGCAAGAGGGCTTGAGAGGAGACAAATAAAGACACTTTCTTTCAAAAATCAATGCCAGTGACGCTGTGGTGCTGTGCACTGCGGCAGCTGCCACCACTCCCCGCCGTGGGGACCGCAGGGACCTGGAGCTCAGTGTCACGGCAGCCACAGGTCCATGGTCATTCCTGTTCCCCTCCAAGCCGTGGTGGACAGCTGATGGTGTTCAGCCAGGGTAACACAAAGGAGCTTTACAGGCTGTCTATTGCATGGAAAGGTGGTTTTGTTTCCAGCTGTGACGCAGAGAGATGCAGAGCTGTTCCTTCCTGCACTGCTCCGTGGGTTCTGACACCACGAGGAGAGCAGAAAATGAAAGATCTGAGCACTGCTGCCTGCCAGAGGAGAGGAAACCCACTGTACCTGCCTTAAAATACCATACTTCTGTTGTGAAGGTGTGCTCTCCAGATTATTTAAACAGTTCTCATGTTTTCAAGTAATGCCTTGCCGTGGACAGTACGGAAAACCTGGAGCTTGTGGAGTCTGGGAAGTTGGTACTGTTGGTTTCATTTTCTGGTTCATGTACGCTCTGGAGGAGTCTGTGGTGTTTGCAGACTTTAAATGTGTGAAATTAAAAGGGTGGCATCTGTGGTGAAGCTCATACTTTCTGCAGTGATAGACAGTAGCTGTACTACTGCTTTGCATAATTTTCCTTTATGGTTCACCCAAAGGGGGACTAAAAGCCCAACCCATTCATTTTTTTCCTTTCCTGTTGATGTGCCTGGACACATTTCAGGGGGTGTCATCGTTTTAAAATGATGCTATTAAAACACAGGGCGGGGAGGATAAAAAGGTCAAGAGGGCAGGATCTGAATCAACACCGGAAGGGAGAAGCATCAGATAGCGAGATGCTCAACCTGAGAGGGTGTGAGAGGTGGGCAAGGGGCAGCAGTGTCATGGAAGGGGCTGGTGTGGATGCCGGAGCTGGCGTTTTCCTCGCTGCCTCGGGCTGGAGTGGAGAGAGCTGTGGCATCACTGAGGGCTCAGCATCGGGGCAAGTTTTGCATCCCCTGCCGCTCCTGCAGCGATGATTTTCCAGAGCAGGCTGCATTTGCCAGTGGTGGGTCAGCACAGCGCTGGCTTGATTTTCAGGAATTATAAAACGGAGCGCGGCCGAGTTGTCCCTTTCCAAACAAGGGTAAACGGAGATGTGAAAAAGGCTCATCAGCTCCGGGGAACATCGGGGGAGTGTGCGGGCTCCGACAGCGGGCTCGGGGCGTGCGGGGCTGCCGGCAGCGCCCGGGGGTGCCCCCCGCGCCCCGCACACCCATCGGGGC
>VYXD01010098.1:84192-95935 GCA_013397195.1 Hylia prasina | reverse complement strand
AAGAAAAGAAAACCGACAAAACCCCACAAGAAATAGCGGAGATGTTGGGGCCGCGGTGAAAGCTTATCCAGGGGCTGCGTGTGCACCGCTATAGGCTGAGCCTCCACCGCCTCCTGGAGAGCCCAGCCTGGCCTTCGGGAAGCAGAGCTCTGCTGCTTTTCCTGCTGGGGAGCCGAGGAAGCTCAGGGCACAGGGGTTCCTCTTCCAGGTCAGGCAGGAAACGAGTGGCAAAGCTGGGGTCTCTGCAGTCCTTGTCGCAGGGTTTAGACACGGTCACCTCCCCTCCTTCCAGCCCGTGGGCTTGCTGCGGCTGCAGCTGGCAGCGGAGGGCACAGCAGGAGGCTGAGGGAAGTCACGTCCCTCAGGGAGATTGGAGCTAACAAGTGTTGGGACACAGAGAGTGACCCGAATCCAGCACCCCTTTGGTGCTGGGGGTTCAAGGGGCGCCTTTGTGACTGTCCTTGAGGGACGCATGAGCTTCCCAGCGCAGGGCTGGAGCGCTGATGTAATTACAGCTTCCCTCTCGCTGCCCCAATTGCATTTCAATCTCTGGAGAATGAGTAATTCCCTGCTCGGATACCATGCAGGCTCTGCTGTGGGCCCCGGGGCTGCCTGTTTGGGCTGTGTGTTCCTTCGTGGCTCCGAGCAGCTCTGCATTGCCTTTATTTTCAGTCTATGGAGCACTTAACAGTTCCTGCCTGTGCAGGGGGAGAGCTCCGTGCGTCTGAAGCCAAAAGGTCTGGCCTTGCCCTTGAGCAGGGATCTGGGCTACTGTTTCACAAGTTAATTAGCTCTCAGGGTTGCACAGCAGCTTCCCAAAAAAGCAGGCAATTAATCTCCGGCCCGTAGGGCAGGAGATGCAGTGTTCCTGTCTGCTGGGTGGGTACCTCATCCCCACGCAGCCCCTGGCCAAGCAGGAAAGATCTGCCAAAAATACCAGGGAGCAGAAACGCCAGGCCATCCAGAGCTCCCTTTGTTCCCACCAGCCACACACTGCCTGCCCTCCCCAGCCACCCTGGCTGTTCCTTTTCCTTGCAGTATCCGTGCCAGTTTTCCTCCCAGCATCCCTGCCCGGTCTCTTGTCCCTGCTGTGTTGCAGCAGGCAGGGAGCTGCAGCCTTGGCTGTGGAGCTGCTGGCCTCAGTGAGCCCGAGGAGGATGCAAGGGCCCTTGGGGAGAGGGAAGCAGTACCAGGTGCTCGGTTCCAGTTCAAGTAACATTTGAGAAGGAAGCAGAGCTCAGCAACGTGCTCCTCCTTGTGCCCCATGCTGTGATGGGGATGCTCACAGTGCCCATCTTGCAATGACCAGCGGGTCAGAATCAGAATCTCCAGGTTGGAAGAGACCTCCAGGACCATCAAGTCCAACCCACCCCTAACCTCAACTAAACCCTGGCACCCAGTGCCACATCCAGTCTTGGCTTTAAACACATCCAGGGGTGGTGAATCCAGCACCTCCCCAGGTAGACCATTCCAATACTTTATCACCCTTTCTGTAAAAAACTTTTCCCTAATATTCAGCCTATATTTCCCTTGGTGCAGCCTGAGGCTGTGTCCTCTCGTTCTGTCAGTGCTGCCTGGAGGAAGAGACCAACCCCACCTGCCCACAGCCACCTCTCAGAGAGCTGTAGAGAGTGATAAGGTCACTCCTGAGTGCAGGAGGGCACCAGAAAAGTCCAGGGGCTTCTGCCCCAGAGAAACTGTGGACGTCTCATCCCTGGAAGTATTCAAGGTCGGGTTGGATGGAACTATGAGCAGCCTTGTTTAATGGAAGGTGTTCTCTGCCCGTGGCAGTGGAAATAGATGATTTGTAAGGTCTCTCCCAACCAAACCCATTCTATGATTCTAATCCCCCTTATCTGACTGACAAAAGTTTCCTTGTCTCTAACGGGGCAGAACGTCATTAGGTCTGTGGTTTGCCAGGATTACAGAGCATAATAGCCCTGCCCCTGGGTTTATAGATTCTGGCAGGTTTTCAGGAGTGTGGCTGGTTCAGCCGTGGTTGCAGCAGTGCTTCCCAAGCTCACCTCTGCCTCGGAGGGGGCTGAGGTCCCTCAGCTCCCCAGGGCCTCAGACACAGGGAAGGGAGGCTGCAGTGCTAAATCAACCTGGTGAGATGCCTGTGCAGTGTATTAACAACCCGAGCACCCCAGACCTCCCTGATCCAGCCCAGGCTGGGTGATGTGGGGGTGCTGGTGTCCATGGCGCTCCCCTGAGGAGTGGCTGGATGTTCCTGCTTGGTTGTGATGCTGCACAAAGATCATTCCACAGCGTGGAACTCCTCTTCCTGCCAGATGTGTAGAGCACTGTGCACTCAGTATCTGCTGCCTGTAGTGAGGCAGGAGAGATCTGCTCCAGTCCCTCATCCCGCTGGGATGTGGCTGCTGCTGAGCAGAGCCCCAGGGAAACTGAGGGGTGTTTTTGCTGGCCCTTGGTGGTGATGAGTTGCAGCACTGATGCCTTTGCCAGTGCTGTCAGTCAGCACCAAATTCGTTTCCCTGTAATGTTGAAACACAAATTGTCACAGTGAGTGTAAACTGTGCCCGGTGGAAATGCTGAGCAGGGCTGTCAGTGTGTGGAAAGGCAGGAGGGTGCCCAGGAGTTCTCTTTGGTATCTGAAGGTGCAGCTTGGTGGGGGCACAGGCTGACAGCTTTGCTCTGGCAGAAACCATCAGACAGCATTTGTTGATGGCTCTTAATCCCTGATTTTCCCATTGCTCAGAGCCCAGCTCCCTTGGGGAGCGTGTGCTGCCTGGTGGGTGAGCCTTGGCAGTGCTGTGGAGCTGGGTGGGGAGCCTCCAGCCCTGCCAGGACATGACAGTGCTGATCAGAAGGTTTCTCTGGCTATTTTATTTATTTACTCTTCCTTACTATTGCACACTTTCCAGACACTTCTCTCACCACCCAGTGCAGGGTATTTTTAGTACTTCACCAGCAGACTTTGTCTCAGTGAGGTACAAACTCGTGCTAAGTTCTGTCTCAGTTTTAAGTGCCACCAGAAAACCATCATCCAGCTCGTTTTCAGGAGAGCGCTGCGTTATAAACAGGCCTTCCCACATGCACAAAACTCAGGGACTCGTCCTTAAAATTTCCTTGAGCAAATGCCCGGGATGTCTGTGGGACACGTGGCCGTGGTGCATCCCCGGGCTGTGCAGGGCCAGCGTTCCTGCTGCCCCGGGGAGCAGCTGCAGCCGCGTGCTGCGGATGCTGGGACTCAGCCCCGGGCTAATATTAGCAGGAACGTGCCAGCGTGGGTGATGTGCCTTGAACTGAGCAGAGTGGAAAGCCCTGGAGGTGGGACGTGCCTCGTGTTTGAGTGTCCCCTAAGCCCGAGGTGTGTCCCCTAAGCCCAGCCCAAGGGTTTGCAGGATGAGCGCCGGCCTGGCTCGCACGCAGGGCTGGGAGCTGAGCGTGTGACTAAGGGTCCCTCGTGTGCCAGGGCTCAATGCCTGGAAAAGGAAATGCAAAAAAGATCTTTCCGATTCACGTCTTGGATCATCCCAAGCCTAGGAGTGAAGCAAAGCTCCTCAATTGTTGGATTTCCTGGGCTGTCCACAGAAAGTCACACTGTGACTGGTCTCTGCTGGAGCTCTTCGTCACCAGCTCGGTGTGGGCAGAGCCAGAGCTGCTCACTGATGTAGCTGGTGCTCCAAGGCAGCAAAGTCACCTCTGATACCCTCAAAGCTGGGCTTTACAGCCACTTCATTGTGTTCTCTCTCTTACTCCATGTCTACGTTTCTCTATCCCAGACAAAAGGATGGGCTGGATGGGAGTTCTCTGCCAAATCCTCACGTGGTGGCAGAGGAAGGTGCCTGTGGGAAGGGAAGTTTTGTGTCTTCCCCAGCAGAAGTTGTATCTTCCCCTGCAGGACCTGCCTTTGAGCCACAAAGGCAAAAAACTGCATCTGCCTGGTCACAGCAGTGGGTACCTGCTGTTGTGGGTTGGGATTTTGTAAATCTAATTCTTAGGGAATAAAAAGGCTGTGAGGGAGTGGGAAAGGGAAGAGCAGGTGATCTCTCTGTCCACATGAACTGGGCTCTGGGGATCACCTCTGGCCCTGGCTGGGATGTAGGATCCTGCAGAGGTTGTTGTTTACAGTCATGTTGTGCAGGGCAGGCTGGGCACCCTCTGTGACACCGAGCAGTGTCCCTGGCTCTATGTCAGCAGGGAGGGCTCCTAGTGCTGGCACAGGTGAGCTCCTGCGGGACCAGCCTTGGGCTAAGTGAGCACAGCACTGTGCTAACCACAGAGCCCTGCCAGGGGAGCCTGGGTGGGAAGGGACAGGGAGGGGATGGATCTTCACACCAGAGGCAGGGCAGCTGCTTTGGTTTTGCAAGCACGGTGCTGGTGCCTGGAGGTGAGTCAGGGCTGGAGGACGTACCCTGTGCTGGCTCTTCCCACTCTCTGGGATCTTGGTAGCACCTTCCCCTCAGTAAGGGACTCACCTAAAATGCTTCACTCTTTGCTCATTGCCCCTTGGTGGATTAGGGCAGTGGAGTGAGTAGGAAGCACCTCTGGAACGTGTTGGGTCAGGTCTGACAGCTCTGAGCGACCACGGCTCTCGGCCAATACACGGCAGCAAACCTGGGGCTGAGTTACTGCCAGGCATTAACCTGGCACCTCTGGGTGCCCCACGGCTTCACTGGGTGCTGGTTTAGTGTCTGCTGTGCTGCCCTTCCTTGCAGGGAGCTGCTCAGCCCTTTTTCCCAGGAGCCAGGACTGAGACGGCAGCCACAAAACCTGGACAGGGACGTGTCATAAATCCAAAGACAATAGTGGAGACTTCAGAGCCCGTAATCACTCCAGATATTCACATTTCTGACTTTGATATTTTGAGCTGCATCTTTCTGCAGGAATATGACATGGGCTCTTTCCATCTGACCCCTCCTGCTGCAGTGAGCTCTGGCACCTCTTTGGTCTTTAGAGGTGGGATGTGGAGGCAACAAGCCAAGTGACCCTAAATCCTGGTTAAGCTTGTTTGAAGCCTGTCAAATGAGTCAGTGGGTCTGAGTTCGGTTCCTGGTGGGGCTGTGCCTGGTTGGTGGGGGTCAGGGTCCATCAGGGGAGCTCTGTGGGGCTGTCATGCCCTTCACAGGGGTTGGGTCCTGGCCACCTCTCCTTTCACACCTGGGTATTGTTTGGTGCTGGCACCCCTGTGGGGGCACCAGCAGTTTGTACCCAGCTGCTGTTGTGGGGAGAGCCCTCCTGGGTGCAGGAGACCCCTCCTCACTTCCTTCCCTGCCACAAACAGTGCAGGTGGGGAGTAGCCCTTGGGCAAGAAGGGGTTTGTTGCTGGCTCCAGCTGGTTCTGAACAGCTCTCACCCCCTGATGGCTGTGACTCAGGCTTTTACCCTGATTGCCTTTGTGAAGCTGCTGGATGGAGCTCAGCCCTTGGGTCTCCTGGGGACACCTCCAGACACTGCACCCTTGGGCAGTGTCCATCCAAGCTGGCTCTTGTGTGCCAAAGGAGGAGATGCCGTGGGTGGTGTGTGACCCTGCATCCTCCCAGTGCTGCAGGCACCCAGGGCAGTTTGGGGTGCCAGCCTCTTGCCCAGGTGTAGGCACAGTCGGTGTCACCCAGCCTCCTGTGGATTGCAGGGGACGCTGTGACATCAGTCTGTGCCACTGTCCTCCTGGCAGTAGAGTTTGGGACCCAAGCATCACGAAACTGTGCAGCTCCTTGCTAGGGTGAGGTGGGTGCTCTGCAGCTTCTCCCAGCCCTGGGGGTGGTGGCAGGGATTGGTGGTGAGTGCAGTGGCACTGGCCAGCTGCACTGGTTTGGGAGACAAGGATCGTGGTGAGGACTGGGGTTGGGACTCAGTCTTTCTTTCATCTTGACCACTGGAAGTAAAAACACAGGGAAATGTGAAAAGGGTGCATTTTGTTTTACTTTTCAAAGCACGTTTCCCAGGGAGGAGGAAGGAGGAGGGCTCTGCTCTCTGCCAGCCCTCAGGAGGTTTGGACAACAGCTCCCACTGCAGTGCTGGGTGTCCCCTCCAAGAGAGTCATCAGGGCTGGCTGCAGGGACAGCAGCAATCAGCAGGAGTGGGCAGCACTGCAGAGGTGACGGGCTCCTGGCTCCCTCCTTTGCCCCTTTCACCAATTTACCCTTTTCCTGTAGCTTTTTAACCAGTGTGTTGCAACACCCCCCATCAAAACATCCTCTCAAATGGAGACTTCGCTGATTTAATCACCCAGTCCCTGCTGGTCACCCCCCTGAGTCACTCTCCACCTCCCCTGCGTGGGCACTGGGATTCATGACACCTGGGGGTGGCATCTGTGGCACCAGCACGGGGCAGGCTGGGCTCTGCAGGACCATCTGCATCATACTTTTGTCTCTGGGTAATCGTTTCGAGGCATTTTAGAAATGTTAGTGAACCAAACCAAATCTACAGCCCCATGGGAGGCACAGAAAAGATTTATTTCTCTCCTTCCTCCTCCCCCTACGAAAGGAAACTGGAGCACAGACCGGAGGCAGGAGCTGGAGTGAGGCAGTAATGCAATCTGCTGGGCTGGATAGCCTGTGTTTGATGTAATTTTCTGTACAAGTATGAAATGAATATAAGCGATGTAAAATATACTGGTCTGATCTGGAAGCATTTTGCTGCGAGTTAATGGTTATATAAACCCAAGTGTAATAGAGAATCAAGCTAAAATCTTTTGAGAACTGCATTATAGGGACTGGAAAGCTGGGATTTTGTATTAATCTGAGTGTGGATTTTATTTTTTTCTATTCTTAGTCCTGACTTTGCTTTTGCATGTTCATTTCTGGGAAAGGAGCAGTTTGCTGCATCAGCCTCAAGCTGTTTTATACCTTGCTGTGAGTGAGAGAAATGCTGCTCTGATTGATGTCAGAGCCCTGAACTTGCATTTATTCCTAAATTTCCACCAGAACTCACCTCTTGGTACTGTTTACACCATTCAGGAAGGCCCTGCATAGAGACAACACGTTGCCAGCCTTTTCTTGTACCTGTGATTCCTGTCAGACCAGGCAATCTACTGCAACTTCTTTTGAAGACTGTCTGTGACGTCAGAGAATGGATTTATTTGGGCATAAACTGTTCATAACCTGACCCAGGATGGAGTGAGAGTCAGGGTACAACAGCAGAGTGTCACTAGAAATATATAGATATATATCTATATCTATCTGTCTACATATTTTGTATATGTAGTGCAGCAAGATTGGTTTATTGGTAAAGTGTGAAGCCTCCTGGCACAAGCACAGGGAGGGGCTCCAGCAATCCTATCTTCTCTCTTTTGTTAGATCACCAGAAGCTTTGGGAAAGGTGCTTTTGAAACTTCCTGCCTTGGTTTCTGTGGATGTAAGCGGGGCTCTGAGTTTCTCAGGCTGTTTTGAAGCTGTGTGTACTCGTGTTTGACTGCCAGCTTGTGCAGAGTCGCTTGCTGCCTGCACTGCCAGGGATTTTCCATCTCAGACCCATGATTTTGGCCCCACTGAGGGGCTCAGGGGAGCTGGGAGCACCTCGTTGAGGATAGGGTAGAGATATCCTGCTCTGGCCCTGCAGCAGGGGAGCAGCTCCCTTCCCTTTCTGCTGTGGGACCTTTAGGTTTAACACACAGTGGATATACCCTATGGATACATGCAGAACGTGTTTGACCCCATAACTGAGCCCTCAGTTCACTCCAGCGCACCCATCTCTGCTGTGGGTGGTGGCAGCTCTTCAGTGGCATCTCTCAGGGGAGGTTTGGGTAAACCAGACCCTGTGGTAACGTGGGCAAACACTCTCTGCTCTCAGCCTGGGCCAGAAGAGCACTGCGAGCACCCTGCTGCCTGTGGCAGGGCTCTGGGAAGCTTTAAGGGCCGTGAGCAGTGAATGCTGCGTTGGGTTTCCAAGGGCTCCTTGAAAGATGAGAGCTGCAGCCTCCCCCCTTTCCTGCCTGGGAACAGGAGGTGACCATCTGGTAGCAGTTTAGAGCGAGCCCTGGCTCTCAAATGGTGCCATTGTGTGGTGGGAAATAACGGGGAGCCTCTCATGTGTCCAAAAACCCGAGGAGAGCTCTCTGTGCTTAAGCAAGCAAGCAAATGTAACCCCGGGGTTACAGAGACCACGCGAGGGGCACAGGATGTTTAATGGGAAGCAGTTGGGAGCTGTGGCCGCGACAGAGCTGGAGGCTCCGGCTGGGAAGCGAATCCCGGAGGAGTCAGCATCCCTTGCTGTTTATTTTGGTCTCCTCCTGCCCTCTGTGCATAGATGTTTCCTTGTACAAAGCCTCCCCTGGCCTGCTGGTGGGATGTTCTGTTTAAAAGGGGAGGAGAGGAGGAGCAGATGTTGCAGATGTTCCCTGGCTGCCCCCCCGGCGTGCCCGGAGCCAGGCTGCAGAGCGTGGTGGCAGCGTGCTGCGTGCTCCAGAGCTTCCAGCTGGGAGATGGGGAGTCCTTCTGCAGGAACCACCTCCCTTCATGGCATCTGGGCACCCTTGGGCTTGCCTGGGACTCCCGAGGTGGGACTCTCCTTCTGCACGCGGGAGTCCCCAGTGGCACTCACTTGTGACATCTCTGGAAGACTCTTGGCTGTTGTTGCACGAGCTGCTGGGATTTGAACCAGACCTCTGCCCTTTCTCCCTGGCTGAGAGGATCCCTGAAGAGCAGCTTTAACTGATGGCGTGTGACCTGCTGGTGCCTGGCTGGGGGTGACCAGGAGGACACAGTGGCCTCACTGTGCAGCCATCCCCAGCACTGCTGAATAAAATAGAAAGAGAAATCAACGTTTGCTCCCTTTCATCCCCTGTGCCTGCTTGGGGGGCATTTGAGCAGGATGAAGGCACACACTTCTCACCCCCACGTGCCTGTCTGGCTTGGAGCACGTTTGGGTTTTCAGGAGGGAGTGTCCTTGTGCACAGCCAGCAGAGCCACCTCGGACAGCCCCGTGCCTCCCTCACCCAACAGGAGGATTAGCAGTGGTATTTTTGAAGCCAGCCCCGCAGAGCTGGGCGGTGCTGAGCAAAACACTGTGACCTTGAGAGGTTGGCAAAGGTCTGGTCCCCAAAGGGACGTCACAGAGAGCAGTTCCCAGCCCGGACGTGATGGTGCTGGGCTGTTGCATCCAATAGGAAATGCTTGGAAATCTCGTTTTAGGGGATTTTGGGCTTTCCCCGCCCAAAAGCCGCTGCCTTCAGTAGAGGTGGGTTGAGCCAGAGGTGTCTGAATGGGTCTGGAGCTGTATGAAAGAAGCACATGCCAAAGGCAGTGCAGGTTCAGCCCCATGTGCACCTCCAGAGGAAGAGAAGGAAGGGTGGTGCTCTGCACTTCTGCCACTTTCCCTGCCAGCTGCCTCCAATGCCAGCTGGTCAATGGGAAGCTGCAGGTGGGGCTGGGGAAGCCCTGCTTGTGCCCAAACCCCCCTGGAAAATACAATAGTAGGGACAGTCCTGCAGCGTGGCCAGCCCAGGCCCTGCTCAGGGCAGGGACACCTTGTTTGGGGCTGTCAGGGATGTGGCAGGAGCCCTTGGGGACACAGAATTAGCCACAACTGCCCGTGTGGGACCCTGGCATGGCAGGTGGGAGTGGGGTGTGGGGCCCTACAACCCTGCCTTGCCTTCAGCTCCTGTTTTTGTGAGGATCAGGGACACTTCCCTGCAGGAAGCTGGGAGGAGCGTCATCTGGAGCAGAGGCTGTTTACTTTCCTTTCCCGGCTCTGGGCAGGACACACTATTTATAAGTTTTTTTCTCTTTTTTTTTTGAGAGCTGGTGTGCTTCCTGAGGTCCTTGTCTGTTCTCATGCAAGGAGGAGAGAGGCAGTGCTGAGCAGGGAGCTCCAGCCATGGTCCCTCTGAGGGCCACCACTGCTGAAGGTGACATTCCAGAGGGTTGTGTTCGTGGCAGTGGGGCTCTGATCAGAAATGGAAACACAAACCCTGGTGGTCACAGTCCTTCTTTCTCGTGCCTGGGGATAGCTGACCTTCTCCAGACTGTGCTGAATTCAGGGCAGTGGCCAAATGTGCCAGCAGGACAAGTTGGGTACCGAAATCCCTGTGAAACCATGAGATGGACACCCCATCCTGCAGAGCCATGGGTGAGAAAGCTCCTGGGCTGTCCCCAGGCAAGTCAGTGACACTATGGGGCAGGGAATGCCACTGGGACCTGGGGCTCCTCATGATTTTGCTGTCAGAAGCTGTGCTGAGCCATTGCTGCCCCTCTGTGGGGTGCAGGTTCCTTGCCCAGCCCCTCAGCACCCCCTTCCTGCCCGTTGGCACCGCAGCACAAGGGAGGAGTTATCTGAAGGGCCTGGTTGTCCTGAGACTGTAATCGTGGTTCTGCAGCTCTGCCTCAGGCTTTTTGAACCCCTTTGTGTCTGGGCTTTGACCTTTTTCTCTCTTCTGCAATAGGGCCCAGAAGGACCTGGAAAAAAGCCATTTTTGGGTGTTGTAATTCAGTCCAGCCCTTTGATAGGGCCAGGGGCTGGCTGTGCTCCAGAAAGACCACATGAGTGGCATTGGGCAGGTTTACCCTGGGCTTGGGGCACTTTGGAGTTTAAAGTCAAAGGAAAGGGCCATGTGGGTCAGCATTGCAATGGGGTTACCCACCGTTGCTTTTTAGGGAGTAGCAGCAGGGCTCGAAGGACTGGAGATGATGGATGTGGCTCATGTGAGGAGCCCCTGGAGGTCAGCAGGGCTGTTTGTATCCTAAGCTCATTAGCAGGTCAGAAAGAAATCCCCAAACCACTTGGTGCTGAGGGATCTCCAGGGCAGTGTGTTCATTAAGGAAAGATCCTCGTCAGCATTTCCTTTGCAGCCGGGTTCCTTGAGAGCATTTACCCCGTTCCTCAAGACACGTCTCTCAGGAGGTTATGGGGCTGCTTGTTGAAGGGAAGAGGTGGAGACTGAGCTGGCTGGAGGAGTGACAGGCAGGTTTGAGGAGCCAGGTGTGGACAGGACTGTGATTCCATCCCTCAGGGAGCTGCCCTCTGCTGCTCTTGCCCACCCAGCTTTGCTCAAGGCCAGGCAAGGGCTCCCCGTCGGGCCGTCCCTTCCGCTCGCTTTGTTTCCAGCAAAATGCAAACTGGGCTTGGCTGGTGCATTGTTTTAAACGTGGGGGTTTTGGGAAAAAAAAAACCAAACCGAACAGCTAAAATGTTAGTTTCTGGATGAAGTGTGTGATGGAGAAGGGAAACTAGAAAATCTGTGCTGGAGGGTCAGAGCTCCAGCTCAGGTTTGGAGACCTGAGAGTTGGAACACGTTGAAACAGCTTTCCAGTGTGGGGCTGTTTTTGGATTAATTATTCTGGGGATGCTGAGAGCTGTGACCTGGACACAGAGCTGCAGTTTATTATTTCTTGTCGTGAGCTCTAACTAGCTCCTTTGGCATCCCAAGGCTGTGCCTTATCCTGCCCCAACCCTGTGTCTGCCTGGGGGTTCTGGGGGGATCAGAGGGTGTTGGAACTGGCCCTGATTTGTTTTATTACTGGGATTTTAACTTGTCTGAAGAGACAGGGCCTTTAATCCCCAGCTGCTTAAATGGATTATGCATCCTGGGATGAAGGAGCAGAAGTGGAGTTATGGGCCTTGTGCAGTGTCTGTAAGCATCTCTGGAGACACTCAGGTGGATGCCAACTAAATCCTGAACTACTTTTCATGTTTTTCAGCTCTGAAAAGATCCTTTGAGGTCGAGGAGGTAGATCAGTCCTCAAATTCCTCCACCCCACAAAGACGGGCCCCAAACACCCTCCTCAGGTCCACCGTGTCCAGCTCCACGCAGAAGTTTCAGGAACTCGGCGCCAGGAATTCG
>VYXD01010098.1:67951-83182 GCA_013397195.1 Hylia prasina | reverse complement strand
GAGTGCGGAGCTGGGCGAGGCTCGGGGTGGGCACTGCCTCGGGTTGGTGCCTTGGAACAGAGAGTGGGCAGAGCTGGAGAATAAAGGAGGTGTTTATTGAAAGGCCTCTGGGACACACCTTGGGCAGGACAAGAGCCTTAGTCCAAGGTGGACTCAAAATGGATGGCCAGTCACGAGGTGTCACGCTTTGATAAGTTTTGCTCCATTTGCGTATTGGGGTTTAATTGTCTAATTACAGCGTCAGGCTGTGAGGTCTCATCCTTGTTTTCTCCCTTCAGTCCACCCTTGTTTGTGCTTTTGGGCCTGAAAGTTGTCCTTGGTCTTCAGCAGGAAAAGGATTTGTTTTGTCTCCCTACTCTGTGAAGAGCTGAGTGACACTTAATGAGGCTCAGAACTGCACCCCTGGGCAGCACAGACTCTGAAATACATGAAAGCTCAAACTGAAGGCATCAAGGTATCGCACAGGAGATGCTGAGTGCTGTGTGCTGCTCTTTCAGCTCCTGTGCTGATGCCTCCCGGGGCTGCTCTGTGATCTGTGCTCAGATGTGTCCACACGCAGAGCTGTTACCCTTGGGTTTATCCTGCCTGAAAGAGCTGTCGGGTTCAATAAGAAATTCTGTCCAGTCTAGGAGGAAAAAAAAAAGAAGGAGATGCCAAAAGCCTGGGTGCTGGGAAATGACAGTTCTGCCAGCTCAGGCCCTGTGTGCAGACCCACAGAACCCTGGAAAGGCTCCGAGGTGTGGGAGAGGTGCTGGCTCTGGAAGTGTTGTTGGGATATCGTTGTTTGGTGTTGTTGTTTATGGTTGTGGGGCAGGAACCGCCTCCTCATTAGCAGAAATCAGGGTTTTTGACCTTGTAGACAAAGCCTAATAACAACATGGACCAGAGCCACTATTAAACTGGAGACCTGGCTTATATTAGCTCTATCTTGTTTTCAATTAATTCCATATTAAAGCCAGCTTCCCTCCCTTGCCAGCTGTCATTTTTTCTCCATAATGTTGTGGAGATTTTCCTTTCGGACCTGTTAATTACTTTTCCATTCTCCATTGCCCATGAGCTCTCTCCTGTGAGGGATCCAGTGGTTGGGTGGAGGACAGCCCCTCCCTCCCCACCCTGTGCCTCTCCCTGGGGTGGGGTGGCTGAGCCAGGACCTGGGAGGTCCATGCCTGGCCCTGGAGCTGGCCCAGGGGTTCCATCCCCTCTCCTGGGTGCAGCCCTGTGGTCACACTGACATGCAGAGGGGCCAGGCTGTGGTGTGTGCAGGTGTAAAACCAAGCCAGGAGTCAGCAGGGGAGCTGATATCAAACCTGCAGCACTCAAGTGGGTTTTTCTTACTGTGTGTGGTGCAGGCTTGGCTTTTCTGAGCTGGGCATTTTTACAGGTTGGGGCATCTCCAGCTGGGCACAGCTGAGCTCTGAGCCCCAGCCCAAGGATGGGGTTTGTGTCAGCCCCTCTCTCTGTCCCCAGCTGCTGTGTGTGGTGCCCAGGAGGCCCATCCTGCCCCTGGGTGGGTGCTCAGCCTCCTCCTGCTGTGTCTGGGCTGCTCTGAGTGTCCCAGGCTCTGAGCCCCACGGATGGCTGGGCACTTTAAGAGCAGAGAGCTGTCTGAGCTGCTGAATCCTCCAGCTGCCCGGGGTGGGGACAGAGGGGACAGCTGCTGGGAGCAGTGTTACCCCTGAGCCCAGCTGTCTGGAGTCTGCCTTGCAGCACGAGCCAGCCTGGGGCTGGTACAAAAGGGCCTTTCAGTCCAAATGTCTCCAAGAATCGTCACAGAATGGTTTGGCTTGGAAGGAACCCCAAAGATCACCTAGGTCCAACCCGACTGCCATGAAGAGCCAGAAGACAAAGCTGGAGGGGTCGTGAGGGCTCTGTCTCCTTTTCCCTGTGTGTCAGCACAAGGGTGCAGCCCAGGGTCACTGCCAGAGCACATGTCCCCTTCCTGATCCTCTCCTCCATTGCCCTCACTTGAGGTTTGCCCTGCTGTGCTCTCACACAGGACCCCATTTTGGGGTGCTCCTCCCCTTCGTCCACAACACCCACCCCAAGGAGATGCTGGGCAGGTGTGTGGCCTCCCTCCTTGCTGCTGGTGCAAGAACACAGAGAGATTTGGGGGGGCTGCACAGGGACCCTCAGGATGTCCAACAGAGGAGTGCAGGCGCGTTGCTCACCTGCTCCACTGCAGCTTTGGCCCCACCACAACCCCCCAAGTACAAACGCTGCCTCTCTGATGTCTGCAGCAAGACAGACACCATGTGGCAGGTCCTGCTGCAGGGTTTGGGTCAGCAGGAGGTGCTCCTGGGGCACTGGACACCCCTGGATCCCGTTGCTGGTGGCTCTCCAGCACAAACAGCTGAGCAGGGGATGCAGGCAGCTGCCTCCAGCTGCCCTCACTCCTGTGCTGGGGCTTGCCTTCCCCAGCTGTCAGGCTCAGCTGCCTTGCCCTGCTGCTGAAGGTATGCAGGAGACCGTGTTGTGCAGGAAGAGGCCGGTCAGAGGAGAGTAACAGTCACAGGGAGTTTGGCAGCTCAGAACAAACCACGGGGGAAAGGAGTAATTTCAGTGCTGAACTTCATCAGGGCAGCGTGGCTGGCGGTGTGGGCTGAGCCCACTGCAGAGCTCTCACATCCCGAGATGTGAGAGGAACAGGAGGTGTTTAATGGGGCAAGAAACATTCCTTCCCATCCATGTTCTCCCTCTCTGAGTCTTTGTGCTCTCCTGCACTCCCTGGGGAGCATTTGCTTCGTTTGTGCTGGTACAACATTGAATTGGCCAGTAGTGACAAGGAGGTGGCTGTCTCTGGGATGCATTTTGGGGTGTAATGTGGGCACTGAGGATGCCAGGAGGAGGCTGGGTGATGTGGCTGTGATGGTGCTGGTGCTGCACCTCTCTGTCCCCCGGGAATGCTGTCCCCAAGCTCGTTGTGTTGTGCCCATCTCCGGTCACACTGGCATGCACGTGTCCCTCCTTTGCCTGGGCACAGTCTGTGTGGATGCTGTCCCATGTGGAAGCGCCAGCTGGGCAGGACACACACCCCAGGGAAAGGAGGCTGTCCACTGCAGCCAGCCTGACCCAGGAGGGTTTGTTTGCCTTGCTGGAAGTCCCTGAGGGCGCACAAGAGAAGCAGCGACCTCCCCAGAGGAGCTTCATTATGCAAAGGGATAGTTTCCCATAGGAAACACCACGGTTCCCACTCCCTTTCCCTGCCTCCTCTGAGGCCAGGAGAGGGCAAAGCTGGGGATGCTGCATCCAGCATCAGAAGGATGTGGAGGTGCTGGAGCTCCAGAGGTGGCCACAGAAATTCTCCCAGGGCTGGAGCCCCTCTGCTCTGGCTGGGCTGGGAGAGCTGGGGGTGCTCACCTGGAGAAGAGAAGGCTCCAGGGAGAGCTCAGAGCCCCTTCCAGTGCCTGAAGGGGTTCCAGGAGAGCTGGAGAGGGACTGGGGACAAGGGCCTGGAGTGACAGGACACAGGGAATGGCTTCTCACTGCCAGAGGGCAGGGGTAGATGGGATATTGGGATTAAATTCTTCCTTGTGAGAGAAGTGGGGCCGTGGCACAGGGTGCCCAGGGAAGCTGTGGCTGTCCCTGCATCCCTGGCAGTGTCCAAGGCCAGGCTGGAAGGGGCTTGGAGCACCCTGGGGTAGTGGAAGGTGTCCCTGCCCATGGCAGGGGTGGGCCTGTGTGGTCTCTAAGGTCCCTTCCTGCCCAAGCCAGTCTGTGACTCCATGCTGAGCTGCAGTGACCCTGGCCCTGGCCTCAGTGACCTGGCAGGGCTCTGCCATGGCTGGGCTGTGCCTGTGGGTGAGGCTGTGCATCCAGGGCATCTCCCCAGCTCCTGACCCCTGCGGGAGGGATCCAGGGGTGAACGTGTGTCTGTAGAGGTCAGAGCCTCCTGTTCCAGGCAGGGTCACCTGGCTGTGGCTCGTGGGGTCTGTGCTCCAGCTGGGGTGGGAGCCCTGAGCACCCTCAGACACCTTTCACTCCCCTCTGATGAAAACTTGCTCCCCTCTTGATGCCAGCTCCCCTCTGTGATGGAAACAGGGCAGCCCCTGACAGAGGTGCCTTTGCTGGCTGAGAAAGGGATGAGTGCTCCTGCCTGCCATGGGGTTTGTGTTCATCCAAGTGAGAGGCAAAGGGAGACGCAGCCCTGGCTGAGGGGGGCATGTAGGAACCAGACCCGAGAGTTTCTCTGTTTACCCTGTGGTATTTGCATGTCTGGAGCCCATGGCAGTCGTGCTGGGGGACATGCTCCCCACCCATCAGCTCCTTTGGATCCTCCAGCTTTCTCACATGTAGGTTAATCATCCCACAGGCTGATAAGGCAAATAAAATCCGTTATCTTGACCAAGATAAAACGAAGAGTTCTCTTTGATCTCCTGCAGCAAGGCCTGGCCGCTGGTTTTGTGACTTCTCTGCTGTCTGCTGGGGGAGGGAAGCGATGGCAATGGTGATGAACCTTCTGTAATTAAGGAATCCTTCTCTTTTAAGCTATTTCTAGGCCGCTGTCCCTGCCTGAGATGTTTCTGTTGGCCAGTGGTTGAAGGGACACCATAGGCTGGGTGCAGTGCCAACTCCATAAACCCTGTCAGAGGACTGACTTGAGATTATGGAGAAATAACTTTGTTTCCAGAAGATCAAACGTTGCTGTGAGCAAAAAAGATAAGTTGGCCGCAAGCCAGTTGTGTTCTTTACACTCCTCCAGCAAACAAACAGACCCACAGACACTTATACATTGTCCAAAATGCTGTGGTGAAGCTGAAGTGAATGTGGCTATAAATGGAAAAAGCAGCTGGTCTTGGATTGCAGCCTGTGCTCAGACTTCTTTGGGCCCAGTTTCTCTTACATCTGTTAGAGGTTTTAAAGGAGGGATGTGGGGAGAGAGCTGCTTTCCTTTGGGTTGGATAAATCTGGGTCGCTCATTTCATTGATCTCCTGAACTGGTCTCTGCACAGAAGTTCCCAGGGTTTCTGTAGGGTCACATGCATCAATACTTCACCCTCTTGAATCATTTTGGTTTATCTTGGCATGAAGGTGGCACCAGACACACCAGGAGACGAAGCTGGACCCAGGGGTCTGTTCTAAAATATTTTGCAAACAGCAAAAGTTTGCAGGTGTTGATGCATTTATGAAAAGCAAATAGTTTTAACAAACCATCTAAGGTTGCTGTGCCAGCCCAGGAGTGACAGCGTGGGCATTTTGGGGTTGCTGGACCTGCAGTTTGTTCTGTGTGGAAGCTGCAGGCTGCTTTTGGCATGGCAAAGGCCATTTGTCCAACAGGAATGAAGGATGGCTGAAACAAAGCATTTCTCAACACCTTGAAGTTCAGAGGCTGGTGATGCTCTGGCAAATATGAGCATAACCTTGGATTTATGTTAACTTTTAAACCCTTAAGAAGATGTCCAGGGTTCATCTGAGTCAGGTGTTCTTACCAGGCGTTTTCCTGTGTTATTCCCAGAGTCAGAGATGGAGGTGAAAAGGGATTTGCAGCACAGAACTGGGTAGGGCATTAATCCCTTCTTATCAGGAGTGCTTGACAGCCCCCCAGCCAGCCTGGTCCCCTTGGGTCAGGTTGTTCTGTTGCTTCATTTACTGAAGTGTGTGTGTCAAGATTATTCATAGTACTTTAACTTTTTATGGTGTCTCTGCCTTCCGCCCTTTCCCCCTCTCCTGCTGCACATGGAGTGGGACAGACATTCCTTCCCTCTTTCAAAGAAAAGCTCAGCTTGTGGAGATCTCAGAGTAAGAAGATTAGATGGGAATCCAAAGGGATGGGGTGCCTAGGAGGAGAGGGCAGTGATAAAAGTTAATGATGTGTAAGCTCCTGAAAGGAGCTTTCTCAGCCACAGCTGCGTGGTAACTCACGAGTCTTGAATTGTAGGGCATTGCTTTCAACTCCAGCTCAAACACACCTGGGGCATGTTTCATGTGGGCTGGGTAGATCTGGAGGGACATCACAGGGACTTCCCTACCCAGCTGGGGCTGGAGCCCCTGCCTGTGTTTGCTCCCCCTGTGTATTTTGACTCTGGGTGGGGAATTCTGCTCACTCTGCTCTGATCTGGGAGCTTGTGCTGTTCTCTGCTGATGCACTGAGCCCTTGGTGTGCTCTGAACCCTCCTCTGAGGCTCTGGCACATGGAGGTTCAGGGTGAGTCCCTGCTTTTGGCCTCTGAAGCTACAGATGTGCAGGCTCATGCTCCATCTCATGTGAGATGCACTCAGGGCACTTGCTGGCAACTCCCCCCACATCTGCAGTGGAAATCAATTCATGGACCAGAAACCAGAAAAACACTGAGGAGAAGGCAAAAGTTTGTATGGCAGGAGAGCCTGGTCAGGACCCTGCCTTGGCTGTCCACTCCTTTGTTGTCTTGGAGCAATCCCTCTACTCACTCCAGCTTCTCCTTTTGTAACAGGGAGCTGGTGAACGTGGCAAGAGGCTTGAGGTTCACTCCTTGCATTGGGTTCTTTCTTCTCCCAGGTTCAGCTGGTGTTTAGGAATGAGCTGGTCCTGCTTCCAGAGGGGCTGTGGGGTTGTGCAGGGTGGGAGAAGCCACTGCCCAGGTCCCTGGAGTGGCTCTACAAAGGGAGGTCCTGGGCTGTCCAGGAGGAAAGGGATGTATCAGGTGTTTTCTGTATCAAACCCTTGCCAGTCTACCTTGTTCACTCCTAAATTTGAAAAAACCCATGGTTTGAAGAGGAAATAGGGATTTGGAAGGCAGAATTTGGATGTGTGGGGAGCAGATGTGGGATGGATTGTGCCTTCTGGTTGAGGAGTGTTGGAGGCTGCTGGCACTGAGGGAGGAGCAGGGGCATTTGGATGCTCTTTGCCTCACGTCCTCTTCCCCTGCTTCCATCTGCTGCAGGCTGGATGGAGAAAGGAGATTACCTTGGAATTGTCCAGATATGTCCTGGGAAAAAAGGAGTAGATCTGAGCAGCTTTTTTGATAAAACATAATTGTTTAGACAAACTCTGGCTGAACTTGCTTCCTCCTGCATCCCAGCGTGCAGATAAATGGGGTGGAAGTGGGAGGCCAAGTTCACTGCTGGGGCCCTCCCTGGGGTCACACTGCCCCCAAGACCCCCTGTCCACCCCTTTTGGTGGCCTTGGAGAAGATGAGAGGATGTAGTTGAGTGCTGAGGATGATGCCCTGGCTTTGGGTGGTTCAGTGCCCTGAGATGTGATGGGAACCTTGATCAGGCAGCGCGTCAGGGGTGTGGGTGGTCCTGGGGGGTGAATCCATCAGGGTCTGGCTGCACAGGCTGGATCTCAGCTCTGTGTTGTTCTGTGGGATGCAGGAGGTGGATTTGCTCCAGCCCTGCTCTCTCCAGGGCTGGCAGTGCTGGGTGGAGAGCTGTGCCCCTGAGAGATTCCTGTTTGACCTGGCAGCATGGGGCAGTCAGGATTGGGGTGGGAGGTGGCTGCTGCAGAGGGGCTGCCGTGCCCTGTGGGGCTCCTGCCCAGGTCTCCAGGAACTGCTCTGTGGAGTCAGATGAAACCTGAGATCCTGCCATTCCGCAGGGAAACAGTCCTCCTTGCCCTACTTTGTGTAGTAAATAAAAGTTTATTTACAGCCCAGGAGTGCACGCCCTGAGGTTGGGAGGTGAAGGGTTCCTGCAGGGCCCTGGAGGAGCTCTGGGGTTTCCTTTCTGCTTCATAACTTCAATTCCTGGACAGAAAAGTCTTGGGAAGGAGCAGCCCTGGGAGTGGGAGCTCAGGAGAAGCAGAGCCTTTGCGTGGGCTTTGGGGCATGGCTTTGTGTCCCCATTCACAGCCCCTTGTCCCTGCGTGTCACCTGGAGAGGAACTGAGAGGAGATAACGAGTGCTCACAGGTGACACGTGGGCTGGAGCAGCCAGGGACAGCAGCAGGAGGTGAGCTGCCATCCATCTGTCCCCATCCTTGGCTCAGGGTGGCATGGGGACAGGGCTGAGGGGGACGTGGGCATGGGGCTGGGCTCTGCTGACCCGTGGGGTCTGTGGGGTTTCCAGCTCTGCCCTGCCACCACCCAAAATTCTTCTGCAGAGCTTCAGGGAATGAGCATTTGTCTTCTCCTCCACTTGGAGGAGTGGGAAGGGTCTCTTTGGGGTCATTTCAGCCTGTGTGTGGGACAGATTATTTATGGGGCAGTCGTTTGAAGGGCAGGCAAACCAAAGCCATGATTTGGGCTGCACTGAAAGAGCAAAGCTGGGAAAGCTTCAAATCGTGGCTGCAGAGACAAAGGGGGACGTGGCTGTGGCTTTCTGCTGGGGACCAGTGCTGTGTCCCTTGGGAGAGGCACAGAGAACATTGTTTGGAGTTTCTGCTTTTCCTTCTCATTTTTCAGACATGCAAGATTAATTGCTCTCTTTCATTGTCCGCAGCAATATTTATTTTGCTGCTCTGCAGCAGCGGGGGCTGGATAGGCTTCACAAACCGAATTTTCCCTGGACAAGCCCCTCCTCTGATTTCACACTTCCAGCTGCCAGGCTGGGTTTTAAAACAGTTTGCACCGAGGCTGAAAATATTTGAAGGGCAGAGCAATGCCTTGCAGGAAATGGCTTAAGCTTCCTGCCCCCAAGATGGTGTGAGTGTTAAAACAGAACTGGAGAAATATTAGACATCCTACATCCGGCCTGGCTGGGGAGGGTGACCCTGGGGTGATGGGATGGAAAGCCTGGACACCCCCTCCCCCTGCTGCTGTGCCTGGCAGCTTCCTGCAGGACGAGGGGCCCTGTGGGTCCCCCTGACCCCCATCCCCCTGAATTTATGGGGGAAAAATGGGCAAATTGTTTCCTGCTCCTCAGGGCTTTGCTGCGGTTTCGTTCTGTGGGAGGTGTGTGGGGAGAACTGCTGGAAGGTGTTGGGTAAAATGTCATCAGAGTGAGTTTCCAGCAGGGAATGGGAGTTTGGGAAAGCAGTGGCTCTGATGGAATGTTTGTAGCAGTTTGTCCAGCATCTCCCAGCCTGCAGTGAGAGGTGAAAGTCTGGGATAGCTGGGGGCAATCACTGCTGAATTATTGGCTTCGTCAGAGGCAAGGGAACTCTTCCAGCGCGGGTGAATTCCCTCTTGGTGCCGGCTGAGCACCATCTACCTGGCCAGGCAGGGAATAGCAGCTGCAGGACGGACAGGGCTGGGGCAGAAATGGGAATATTCGTGTGCTGGGACATGGGGAAAGGCAGGCAGGGGTGGGATTCTGTCACATCTTCAGCTCCCTGAGGATTACTGTCCCGGTATGGAAAGCTTCTCCAAGCCCTGGTTGGCTGGCTGGAGCGTGGAGGTATTTTTATTTAGGGAATTTTGTTCAGAATCTTATCGGTTGGATAAAAAAGATATCTGAGCCGTGTCTGGGAGTCTGCAGGTGCAGGAGGAATGAGGTGGAGGCTGTGGGCAGAGCAAGAGGAGGAGTATGGGTGAGACTTGGGCTGGTCTGAGCTCACACACTCAGTCACTGAGAATCCTAAAATTGCTCATAATGGACGGAAAATTGCGCCCGTGCTGGGAGCTGAGTCCCTTTGGGAGGCGTGTTCCAGCTCTGGGAGCAGCAGAGAAGTGTGTGGGTGCATTTTGGGGCGGGTGCACCATGAATGGAGCATTATGCTGTGCTCCAAGCACCCTCCTCCCCGGCTTTCCCCTGACCCCTTCCTTTCCTGCGCCGTTCCATGTGGGATGCTGGCAGCCCTGGCTGCTCTGCCAGAGCAAGGATCCAGAGGGGTGAGTCCCATCCTCAGAGGCAGCTCTGGGCCCAGGGAGGTCTGGGTTTGGTGCCCACCTTTCCCCGTGGCACAGAACCCCCTCAACCCTGAGCAGCGCAGCCCTTGGGGCTCGGGATTTGGCCAGGCACACCCTGCTTGTTTTCCCAGGTTTTTTCTTGGGGGGCATTTCCTGGGAAAGCTTCAGCCTGCAGACCTGGGGGAGGGGAAGATGAGGCTGATTTAAATCCCAGAAGTAGTCACAGCTGGCTGAAAGCTGTGTCTGCAGCCTGCAGTACATCAGAGGTGCTCTGGGATAACGTGCCGGAGCTGGGGGAGTGGGAGGCAGACACTGCAGGGTGTGGGGGGCAGGAGAGGAGGGGTGGGCTGCACCAGGACTGAGGCTGTTTTGGGGGCAGAAATGCAGTTATTTGCCCCAGATCCCCACTGGCCTGTGGCTGCCACACTGTGCAGGACTAGCAGGGTGGTCAGGGCAGGGGATGTGCCTAAAGAGGCTTTGCTGCCCCGAAAGGTGCTTGGGTTTAGGGCTGCTTTTATCCTCCCTGCCCCATCAGCTGGGCAAGCAGACACTCCTGCGGCATCCTTGGATCCACAGGGCTCCAGGTGGGGCGGGGGGAATTCATGGGGAAAGGGAACATCCCTCCCCAGAGCCCCAGGGTGTGCTGAGCAGCCGTGGTGGGGCTGTGGGGCTGCAGGGAGGAGCGGTGCTGCTGTGTAATCCCGGCATGGGGGGGTTTATTTTCCTTCTCCTGGCTGGCTGGCCCTGGGTCTGCCCCTGCCAGCCCTTCCCTCCGTGTCACTGCGGGTCAGGGTGTCCCTGTGTGGGACGTGCCCTCCTTCCCACGTGCAGAGGGACACGGGGCCCCGGGGCTGCAGCTCTGGGACAGGCACAGAAAGGTTTGGGAAGGGGTTTGGAAAGGGCTCCTTGAAAGGCTCTGTCCAAGGGCAGGGGGCAGTGCTCGTCCTGCTGAACCACAGGTCTGCAGGGGGGCCAGAGTTTGTCTTAAATATTTCTTAAAGCTTAAGTTTGACATAAATGGATGATCTGGAGCCCCGAGAGTGAGTTTTAGCCCATCTCTGAAACTGGGGTCTGCCTTGCCCTGATGTGCTCTGGAGGAGCATGGATTGGGATGGGAAGGGCAGGGACATAGAGGGGGGCTGTGCTGGACCTGCCTGCATCTCTCAAGGGATGGATCCAGCACCCAGTCTTTGCCTCAGAAGCTGATTTTCCCTGTTGCTCTTCATCTAGAAAATAAGTTTCCACCACAGCCTTTGCTTGAATGGTCCCAACCTCTGGATCAGGGGTCTTAAAACCCTCAATGCTTTTTCTTCAGGTTAAAAAACATCACTGATAGTTGATAGATTCCCAAGTGTTCTCGTGGGGTTGTGGGGGTACCTGGGCCCCCAGGAGGAGGCTGAAGTCAGCAGCACTCTCTGCTCTCAGCTTCAGGAGGGTGTCAGACATGAGAGCTGACAGAACTGAAAACCTCAAACCCCACAGGGGCCGTGACCTTTAGGGAGTGTCACAGAGCAGAGCCTCTGCCTTTATCTGAGATCAGGGCAGGGGAGGAGGCTCTGAGCAGAGCTGGGTGGCTGCAGGGCTGTCCTGCCTTCGCTGGCTGAGTGTTTGGGAGGCAGTGGGGCTGCCCTGGTTCCAGGGGGTGGTGGGGCTCAGCTTGGGGCTCACTCCGTGCTGGCCAGGCTGAGCTGAGGGCTTGGGGAGCACAGCACCCAGTGGCTGTTCCCTCCTCAGCTGCTCATGAGGGGCCCAAGGGATTTGCAGTCTGGAGCATCCCCCTGACACTTCCCCTAGTGCTTGTAGGAAAGGGAGACAAGGCTGGGAGAACCCTTGTTGTCCTGTGGGTTTGTGTCCTGTGTAAGATCTCCAGGAAGCATCACCTGCTGTTACCATGTCAGGTCTGTGTGTGCTGTAAAGGTGGGGATTGAGGTGTAACAGAGCCAAACAGTACAAACGACCCCCAAAAAAGTGCACCAAGTGTGCATGGCAGCCCTGAAATGTTTCTGTCATTCACACCTGAAGCTAAGCTCTGCTTTCTTAGAGGTGGCTGCCCCCAGCAACTCCTGTGATGGTTCCTGATACTCCTTGGAGAGCTGCAGCAGCAGCTTCTAATTCAGGTCTGTCCACTTCCCCAGCAAATGCAGCCACCTGTCCCCCTGGCTTCTGTCACCTGTGTGTGGACACCTGTCCTTGGTCTGAGTGCTGTCCCAGTCCATGTAATGCCCTGGAGGGGGGATGCTGATGGAGACCTGGGTGCAGCTGCTGAGTGCTTTACTCCCCATGTGGTGTGACTGTGGTGCAGGTCTGCCCCAAAACATATCTCAGATATTGGTTTTTACACCTATCTATCTATCTGTCTACCTATCTATCTGTCCATCCATCCATCCATCCATCCATCCATCCATCCATCCATCCATCCATCCATCCATCCATCTACTTTCTGCAATCTCTTGAGTCCATCCATCCATCAATTGGAATTAGGTGCCTAAATACCCTTTAGGAGGATGTATGTCTTGGCTCTCCTGTGCCTCTGAACCCAGCACTGCCCCCTCACCCTGATGCTGGAAGGGCATCAATCCCAAGATGTGGTCTGTCATGGGGAGTGGGGTGGTGGGAGCAGCTGGGGTGAGGGAGGAAGAGGCAGGATGCCCCTCTTAGACCTCCCAGGAAATACTAACACAGCTTCTTTCATGTCGTGGTGGAGCCCATTGCAGGCAGACATCGTGTGACAGCTCAACACGACTGACTCAGGAGCTGATTTGCTGTAGAACCTTCTGTATTCAGTAGGGTGAGGTGTTTCTGCAACGAGCAGGTCAGGACATTGCAGCTCCAGGTCTGCCACCCCACCTCTCCTATTGCTCTCTCCAACAATTAGGCAGCTTGAATCCATCCAGCTGCTCATTTAAACTCCTCCTTGAGCCACAGGATGTCCTGTGAGATTACTGAGTGCTTGAATGAGGGGCTGTCTTAGCTTGGCAGAGGCTGAGCAGACCCCAGAGAGCTCCCGTGCTGGGGGAAGAGTCTGTTGCCAAGTCGTAGGAGGAATTCCCACGTTCCTGTTCCTTCCTGCTGGCTGCCAAACGCTTGTCCTGTCCACAAAAGCTGATGCATTTGGTAGGACTTAACCTTTGCTCATAGAAGTGAATAATGGAGATCTTTTACTTTTGGTTTCTGGGTGTAAATTTACAACTCAGTGCTGGTTTTGCATGCACAGCACAGACCCACGGTGGGAAAAAACGGGGGAGGAACAGAGAGATACTTTGCTGGGGTGAAGTCCTCTGTAGCCATAGCCAGGAGCCTGCAGAGAACTGCCCCTCCCTGCTGCCCTGCTGAACCCCCAAACCAGGCTTTAGGTGCCAACCAGACCTCACCATTTCAGCAGAAGCACAAAGGCAGCCCTGTGAGATGCGGAATTTGGGATTTCTCACGCCCAGAGTCACTGCAGGTCCTGCCTGGACAGACAGGCAGGCTCCCACATTTTCCCTGTTGGCAGCAAGCACGTCCATGGAGTTTCAGGGAGGGGAAATGCTCCTTTTTGTTGCTTCTTTTCATGCTTACAGCAGAAGACACAGCTAGCACTGTTTCACTCTGCCCTGGACCCTCTTTTTTTTCTGCTGTTTGTGTCCTGTGGGACAGCCCTGGTGACACTGGTGCTGGTGGTTGCCACCACTCACGTCATCAGCAGCACCCAGAGCTACTGAAACGGGGAGTGAACCACAGCTGGGCACCTCTGTGTGAGCCTGACCTGTCCTGGAGGAGGTGAGAATGACCCAAAGCTCAGTCCCAAATCTGGGCAAAGAGGAAAAGTGAAAACCAGCAGGTCCAGGCATGGCCTGAGCTCATTTTTGGAGGATATCAGCCATGTCCCAGGGGTGGGATCAGCATGAGGGAACCCTGCGCAGAGAAGAGAGGTGTCTGAAATTCCATGTTGAAGGTTTGGGGCATCACAGAGTTCTGACATGCTGAAGGTATTCCAGCAGATCCTCTCCTTACTTGGGCCTCCGTGTTGGCTGGCTGGGTCCCTGGGTGGGGCTGCACTGAGCTCCAGAGGGACTTTGCTGCTCCATGGCACAGCCAGGTGCTCCCCATCCTGGAGCAAGTGTTGGGTTGTGTCAGGCTGGGCAGGAGCCCAAAGCCAAAGCCCCACATCCCCTGCACCCAGCAGGGAGCAGAAGTTGCCCTGCTCCAGGTCAGCTGTCCGTCAGGGCAGTGTGTGGCCTCCAAAAAGCTGGAATGAGTCTGCAGTGCTGCTCCAGGATTTGGTTCTAATTAAAGGGACACCCATGTAGGTGACCCCGGGGCACTCCTCCCCATAGGGGTGGGGAGAAGCTGCTGATGGATTTGCTTAGGATGGGCTTGCAGTGGCACCCTGGGGAGGCAGCATGGAGAGGTCCAACCTCACCAGTGTTTGCTGTTCCTGAACCAGCAGTTCCTTCCTGCAGCTAAGGTTCTGTGAGATCAGCAGAAGCAGGGGTAAAACTGAAGTGTTTTTTGCTGTGAGCATGTAGAAATCAGACCCACAGATGGATGGGAATTGGAGTAATTGCCCCCAAAATGACAAGATGCTGATTATGAGCACAGCCCATGGCATTGCAGCTGCCCCAGGGGTTATGACCAGTGCCATAACCCCACAGAATTCTCTTTTCGTGCCTATCTGCGTAAATCTCTGCTCTCCCATCAGCGCCTGCCCTCAGCACTCCCTGAAAATTGCCCAAAAATTCCATCTTGGTGCAATTTAGGATACGCTGCGGCCTGCCCCGAGCACATCTGGTATCTGTGCGTCGGGTGATATTCATCACAGCGTGAAGGCGGCCAAGTGTTAAACGGCAGAGCCCTCCCACCTCCCCCCTGCAAACCGGGGCTGTTTCCATGCTCCAGCAATAAAATGAACCTAGCATTCCCGGGCAGGCGGTGATCTGGCAGGAACAACTGCTGTGTGGGATGAAGGGATGAGGAACGCTCTGAAACGGGCCAAGAAACCACGTGCTCCGAGGACTTTTTGAAATCCCTGCGGTGTTCGAAGCTATTTTTTAGCCCTCCTCGTTTTCTGGATCCTGCTGCATCTGCAACTGCTCCCTCTGCCCGGGAATTTTGTGTTGTTTTGGGTGTAAATGCTGCTCCCTGTTTCCAGGAAGGTAAACACCCCTCCCTCGCCCTGCTTTGCAGTGCAGCTATCAAAGTGCTTGGCCAAGCAGGGGGGAGATGTTGTTTCTGTCTTGCAGATGGGGGTGAGGAGTTGCAGAGGCTGCTGAGAAATCCATGGGAATCTGCTGGCTTGGAGGGTGCCTGTGGTTTTTGCTTCAGGACACTTAGTGGCTTCCTTTAGTGTTGGGCAATGAGCAGGCAGGACTGGCAGAAGGGATATTTTTGCTCCCCTTTTCCTGGGGTGACCACGCAGCAGACAGTGGGCAAAACCCCACCAGACCACACTGGTTGTGTTGCCCCCAAAGGAGAGCCTGGCCCAGATTCGCCTACAAGTTCCCCGGTTTGTGGCTGGTTTAAAAAAAAAAAAAGAAAAAAAAAAAGAAG
>VYXD01010098.1:25647-46388 GCA_013397195.1 Hylia prasina | reverse complement strand
GACTTCGGCTACGTGGGCATCGACGCCATCCTGGAGCAGCTGAGGAGGAAAGCCATGAAGCAGGGCTTCGAGTTCAACATCATGGTCGTGGGTGAGTACCCTCCCGTGCCAGCTGTGTGCTCAGCTGGGTGTTGTCATTGTCCTCTTTGGAGCCTCCTCGGGATCAGCCATCTCTCTCCAGGAGCAGCTCCCATCCCTCCAGGATCAGGCTGTGCTGCCTCAGCAGCTCAGCAGTGTGCTGTGCAGACGGGGAGGGATGTTCAGGAAGGGCTCTGCCTTGGCAGCACTGTGTGTGGTATGGAGGCCCGTGCCTGGAAAACATTGTCCTGCCCTTGGCAGGCGCTGGGCTGGCTGTTTACAGGCTGGGAATTCGGGGCAGCATAAACAAGTGGAGCTCTGGCCCTCCCAGAAGATGCGGGAGGGATGCAGGAGGAGCAGCAGCTCGGGGAAGGGGCAGCAGCCAGCCCTCATCCTGCTGTGCCTCCCTAGGGATGGCTTGAGCCCCAGTGCTCCCATCCAGCCCAAACTGCGAGTCCTTGAGCTGAAATTGTTGCCATCTCTGTCTTACAGGAGGGAGGTGACTTGTCCTGCAGGGCAAATGGGAACTGAACTCACCACCTCCCTCTCATTTGTGAAAAACTTTTCCCCACTGTAGCAAGGTCCCCATTCAAAAGGGTTTCACAATCCCAACCAGAGCTGGGAGGGGGCTGCAGGCTGTGGTCAACTTAGTCCCTTGTCCTCTAAAGTTGCACAGATGAAGAGATATGTCTAAACATTTAAAAATCCCAACCCCAAAGCACATCTTTTGCATTCAGTTTTCTGTGCAAAGCATCTGGAAGGAGAGCAGAGGTGGCCAGGCTCAGCTGCATTTTTTCCCAGTGGGTTTCAGCTGTGGGAAAGGCAGTGGGCTGCACAGCAGGGCTGTTGGAAGGGAGCTCTGCCCTGTGCTCAGCTGCCTGTGTCACAACCTTAGGGTACCCACTGACCCCACCATGGCTCGGCGAGGTCAGCCTGTGGCTGTGGTGCCAGGGGACATCACGTCCTGGCTGCTGGTGGCCTTCACCTCCAGTCCCTTCCCTGGCAGCTGGGACAGATAAGAATGCAGAGACCCACTGCCTGGAGCTCTGGCAGTGTGTCACCTGATGTCACCTGTCCCCAGTGTGTCACACAGCCTTTTTCTCTCCCCAGGTGCTCCGTTTAATGGTGAGCAGTGGTGCAGTGAGAGCTGTTTTGGCTCTGCATGCCCAGCTCCAGGCCTGTTAGTGCTTGGCCCTGCGTTTTTAGGCAGCAGAGGACTGGGAGCACTTGCCCCCAGCCTGGTCCATGTGTTTCTTACCGCCCAGCAGTGACGGTGGCTGTCAGAGAGAATTTTCCTGGATTGCAGCCACTGGTGATGTTGCAAACTTGACTCTGAAATTGCTGTTTGATCAGGGAGTGGGGTGATGGCAGGAGGTGGTGCCCAGGGCTGCTTGGCCCTCCCGTTGGCTTTGGCAGCCTGGATGGGCCAGGACCCTGAAGGATGTGGGTGAAACCCTTGCTGACTCTGCTTGGGGACACTGTGGGACAAGGGACATGCTGGTGGCAGTGCCATGGTAGTTGGCTGTTACATGTCTTGGCGGAACGGGGCCATTGGGTCCCCTTGGTGTGTGCAGGATCTCTGCAGTGTTTGCAGGGGGCCCAGAGCATCTGCTCCCTGTGTCTTGAGGAGTTAATTCTGTTCTCTTTGCTCTGGAAAAATTGTTCTCCAAGCTCATGGGACAGCTGTTCCTGGAGAGTCAGGAGCTGCTGGTGTCCTTTCCGCACAGATCAGCATCAGCTCTGGGATGTGAAGCATGAAAATGCTTTTCTAAAAGCTGTTTTTCTAAAGTTGTGGAATCTCATGTGCTTCTTGGGCTGTTGTTTGTGGAATTCAGAGAAGCCCCTGGCGTGGACCTGTGTCTGTGCAGCCAGCTGGGCCGATTGCAACAGCAAGTCTGTCAGGGAAGCAGCAGCAGATGCAGCAGGGCTGAGGTTTGTAGGATTCTTGCTGCTGTTAGTCCTGTCCAGATAAATGCTTGCCAAGCTGCTCCAAAGCCTTCCCTGTGGAACTGGGCAGAGCAGACTGCAGGAGAGTGAAGGCACAGTTGAGATGCTTTTTCCTGGTGGTCCCTGGTCCCTGTGCCCTGCTGAGGATCTCCACAGCCCTTCAAACACCCCCAGCACTGTCTGCCTGTCCTGGGATCCCTGTTGCTGGGATTTTGCCTGGATGCAGGGAACCAGCTCTTGGTTTGCTGCTTTGGAGCCAGGGAAGGACTTTGCTACCTGCAGCATCCCCCTGGCTGGGCTGGACTCGAGCTCCTTGGCTCGGGGGAGCTGCAGGGGAGCAGCTGCTCCTCGTCCCTCCCTCCCTCCACCCCTCTGCAGATCTGGTGCAGCTGAGGCTGTCAGCAGCCCCATCCCCTGGCCCCTGACAGAACAGGGAGTGCTGACTCTGGGTTATCCTGCTCTCTTCCAGGTCAGAGTGGCTTGGGGAAATCCACGTTAATCAACACCCTCTTCAAATCCAAGATCAGCCGGAAATCTGTACAGCCAACTGCTGAGGAGAGGATCCCCAAGACCATTGAAATCAAATCCATCACTCACGGTGAGGCTCAGCAGGCCCCACCTGCTGCTTTGGCTTTAGGTCCTGCCCTGCCTTGTGTCTCTGGGGACCTCCATAAACCTCCACTCTCATCTCTCTGAATGTGCTTTTACCATCCAGAGATGTTTGCAGGGCTGAGAGAACATCTATCTTTTATTTATTCATCAGGATTGAGTTAATTGTGTTGGAAGGGACTAGTGAGGTGGCCGTGAGGGTGGCATTTCAGGGTGGATACGGGGCTGGATCCCTTTGGAGGGCTCATTTGTGCCTCTGAGCAGCTGTGAAGGTGCATTTCTCTCCTGGGAGAGCAATCTCCAGCCCTGCAGCCGATTTTGGGAGGGTGGGCTTGTCCAGAGCACCCATCAACACCCGCCTCACACATCATCTTTCCTCTCTTGCAGAGATTGAGGAGAAGGGGGTCCGCATGAAGCTGACAGTCATCGACACGCCGGGCTTTGGGGACCACATCAACAACGAGAACTGGTGAGCTGCCCCTGTGCCCTGGGGGAGGGCAGCAGAGCCCCAGCACACCCTGACCCCCTGCCCAGGGCTGTGGCCTGGGATAGGCTGTGCCCCCCCTGCTCCCCGGGGCAGCACGAGGGAGGTTGTTGTGGTGGCAGAGCTGTGCCATGCTCCCCGTGAGAGCCACAAACATCCTGCTGTCCCAGGCATCAGACAAGCTTTGTTTGTGGCTGGGAGCAGCTGTGTGCCAGCAGGGCCGGTCCCCAGACCCTGCTCACGTGGCTCTGGAGCTGAACTCTGCCCAGGATCCCTGGCACAATGTCTGGCTCTCTGGGATGGCCCCTGGGCTGGGCAGGGCTGGCCCATGGTAGGGACCTTGTCCCCACCACCAGCTGGGCTTGTGGGCTTTGGTTCTGCTCCTGCTCCTGTGACACCGTGCAAGGAGCCAGGGCATGGCCCCAGTGCTGTGCTGCTCCACCCCCAGCTCCAGCAGGAGAGAAGGGAGCACTCTTTAGGCACTTGCTTGTCTAAACCAGCCAGTAAATCCCCTCCTGCAGCAGGGCGCAGAGCTGCTAAGCAGTGAACACCTGAGGTTTGTGATTTAGGAGATGCTGAACATCCCAGTCTCTGCAGGCTCTGATTCACAGTCAGGCCAGGTGGGAGGGTCAGGCTGGTCCAGGTCCCTCTGATGGGTCAGAGGAAGGCTGAGCTGGAACAGATACTGGACAGAGCTAGAGAATAAAGAAGGTATTTATTGAAAGGCCTTTAGGATACACCTTGGGCAGGACAGAGCTTGACCAGGGCTACACCCAAGGTGGATCCAAAATAGTCACAAAAAACGGCTGACTGCTCATGAGGTCTCACACTTTGGTAAGTTTTGGTCCATTTGGGGTTTAATTGTCCAATTACAGCTGCAGGTCATGAAGTCCCATCCTTCTTGTTCCTCCCTCTAGCCACCCTTGTTTGTGCTTTTGGGCCTGAAAACTTGTCCCAGTTGTCCTTGGTGTGCAGCAGGAACAGGATTTGTTTTGTGTCCCTGCTCTGTGCAGAGCTGAGTGACGCTGACTGTGAGCTCAGAGCTGCACCCTGGGCAGCACAGAGCCTGAAACACAGGAAAGATAAAACTCCAGGCATCACCTCAGACCATCCTGTGTTCCCTGTCTCTGCAGCTGGCAGCCCATCATGAAGTTCATCAACGACCAGTACGAGAAGTACCTGCAGGAGGAGATCAACATTAACCGGAAGAAGCAGATCCCCGACACGCGGGTGCACTGCTGTATTTATTTCATCCCAGCCACGGGCCACTCGTATGTACCCCTCTGTCCCTGCCACCCCTCAGTGCACCTTCCCTCCCCGTGTGCCATCAGGGCACTTGGAGCCCAGCCCAGGGGACTGTATTTATTTATTTCATCCCACTCCTGCGCTGTCCCTGCTGCCCCTCGGCCTTCCCTCCCCGTGTGCCATCAGCTCAGCCATCAGGGCACTCTTGCCTGGGGTTCTCCCGCGTTTTTTGGGGCTTGAGGAGCTCGAGGGCAGCTTGAAGCCATCCTTAGGGCTGGAGGCCCTGCACTAACACAGCAGAGCTGCTGTACCCTGGAGAAATGTGGCGTTTCCTCTTCTGAAGGGCCGTGAAATCCTCTCTGCACTCCAGCTGGCTCTGCTGTGGTCACCTGCCTTGCTCAGCCAAGGATGGACACAGGTCTCAAACTGGATGGAGAGGCTACTTTTGCAAGCAGAACATTAATTTATTTTGTTTCTTTGCCCCTGACATTGTAAGGGCAGAAGCCAGTTGTGTGCTTCCAAGGCAGCAAACACCCTCACCCCATAAAGGTATTTTGTAGGTTGTTTGACTAGCCTGCAAGTGGGATGCTGTTTATTCAGCCCAGAGTTCTCCTGGCTCTGGCACTTCTCAAGTGACAACATCAAAAGACCCAGATCTCACTCTATTTTTTTTCCTTTTTTGTTTTTTTTGTCCCCCTCCTAGGCACACAGCCCACCCTGAAAATCTGGGGCACTTAAAATGTCTCGAAAAATGTGACTTAAAGTATCACAACACAAAACGAGACCTAAGTTTCCTTTTGATTTGTGTCAATTCCTTCCACTTCTGGCTCTGTCTGCACTGGGGATGTTTTTGGGTCTGTTTTCAAAAGTAAACTTAAGCCTCCAGCACTGCATTCATGTCAGCCTTTTCCACTTCCCCGTGTGGAGATCTATTCCAATAGAAAAGACTTTGTTTTGCTTCTGTCAGTGGGTAGACCAAAAATGCATCCTTCACTGGAACAAAATGACTGCATGGGCCAGTTATGCCCCTGTTGTGTAACTGATCAGGAGCAGAGGGGCTGACGAAACATTTATGGTTGAATACAATAAAACAGAGAAGGTTTCAAAGGGAAATGACATTTTTAGGCCAGTCTAACCGTGTTGGTCCCACTAATCTCAGCCCGGATCTGCAGCCGCTGCCTCGGCAGGTCTGACTTGCAGCATTAGCTGTGCTCCAGCTTCTCCTGACCTCTCTGGCTGTTTAACCCTTGAGAAGCACATCTGGTGCTCAGGGGGCTGGGTGCCTGGCAGTGCAGGCAGGGATGTGGAGCCCCCTGTCCCCCAGCAGAGCCTCTCCAGCCGCGCTCTGGTTTCTCTCACCCGCCGGCCAGCAGCAATTGTGTGGATTTGCAGCTGCTTTTTTTCCTTCTCTCCAGTGAACATGTGTTTCCAATCTCCGAGCCAGCCCGGCCTTTGGGGGCCGTTGTTGCTGAGCCCTGTGCTGGTTTTTTCCCCTCAGCCTGACAGCCTGGCTGGGGCTGTCACTGCTGTCACTGGCTCGCCTGTCCCCTCCTGCCCACCTGAGGGACAAACCCCGCTGGGAGGGGGAAGCTGATGGGAAGTTTTGCTTCTCTGACAGCTCGAGCAGGCGTTGGGGCTCCTTTCTGCTCTCTTGTGAAGCCCAAATGATGTTTTTCATCCTCGTGGACAGGCTTTCCCCAGCGGTGTCCATAGACACGAAGGGTGACGTAGCCACCTGTCCTGCAGGGTGGAGCTGCTGTGACAGTGCTGTAGCAGAGGATCCTGTGTGGGAGCCTTGTCCTGGGGTTGTCACACGCAGCTGGGTGCAGTTTGTGCCCTGGATGAGGCAGCAGGGGGGGCGTTGAGGTCCTTGCTGTGGTGCCTCTGTCTTCTCCAGGAGGTGACGGGGAGGATGGCAGTGCTGGTAGAGCTGTAGGGACCAGCAGCTGCAGGGAGCCCCAGCACGCCCCCATGGCACCACCCACACACGTCCCAGGTGCTGCCCTCCTGGGGTGTTGGTTTTGCCCAGGATGCTGCTGCTGTGGTGTGGGTGGGCATGGCACAGGACTCTCTGTGGATGCTGAAGGCAGCTGGGTTAAGCCTGTCAGGGCACTGAGTGAGACGTTGCTTTTTCCTAAAGAAAAAAGAGTGAGGGGTAAAAGAAAAGCAAAGCTGGTGCAGAGATTTAGAGCTGGAGCAGAGGATTGCTTGGCTCTGTTTCAGTCTGGCCCTCCCATCCAGGCAGCTCTGGGGTTAATCAGCAGAGAAGTTTCTGCTGCATGAGGGAGTTCACAAGGGAGTTCAGGACAGGTTTTGCAGCCCATCCAGCTCACACACAGCCTGTAACACTCCCATGTAACCATGCCTGTGAGAGCTGAGGTTGGTGCTGGCAGGGGCTTCCAGCTGCAGCTGCACAAGCCTGGCTCTGCCACCCAATAAATATCCCTGCTCTGACCCCTGCAAAGCTCTGTTCAGCTCAGGAGTGGCTCTGGAGCTCTGCCTGGCCTCATCAGCACCTCTCCTTCCTCTACCAGGGCTGCTGGCTCAGAACTGCCACCCACTCCCTCTTTCCCCTCTGGCTGCCCCTCTCAGGTGCCCTCCCTGGAGCAGGTGATGGGGCTGGGAGGCTGCTGGGTCCTCACTGGTGTTTGCTCCCCACACAGCTCCAATTCCTGCTGTTAGTTTGATCTGGGGCACAACCAAAAGGAAATAGCTCTGCAGCTCACTGTGGCTTTTGATTCCTGTAAGAGACATTTCAGGGGAACCAGCAGCAGCGAGCCTGTGCTGAGATCCTGTCTATGCACAGTGGCAGAAATAAATAACCCGTGTCCTGGGCACCACAGGGTGTGCCCAGCCCTGGCAAGGCATGCCAGGCTGCACAGCCAAGCCCAGGAGGGGATGAGGGAATGACCAGCACCAGCTGGAGTGGCTGCAGCCCATTCTGCACCCTCTGCTCCAGCCCATCCACTCCCCTTCGAGCTCCTCCACCCCTCCCAGCAAAGCCCAAAATGTGTTTGTTGTAAGTTAATAATATCAGGGCCCATTTGGGGAAGGGGAATAAAATAGATTAGTTCTTTTTCTCGAGCCTTCTCTTCTGTGATGTGCTTGGAGCAGATAGCACCTGTCACCACCTTATTCCATGTGTTTTCCTTTGGTGCCTTCACGTGAATGTGATGTTTAGCTACAGGCAGGCATTCTTCTAGTGGAAAGGTTCACTTTCCTTTACATAATTAACGTTTTGGGAGAGCTACCTACCTAGCAGGAGTTGAGAGAATATCTAGAAACTTGCAGAAAACCCTAAAAACATAGAGTTTGCTCTGCTGGGGAGTCCCTGGGTGGTCTCAGGGTGGTGCAGGGAGGTGACTCTCCTGCATGAGGACTTGCAGGAGCCCATGGGAGCAGAAAGCTGTGTCAGAGGTGCCTGGGTGCAGATGGACACAGCAGGGCTGTGGGCAGGCTCTGCCTCTGCCTCCTCTCCACTGTGGCATCCTCCGGATGTGTGAGGGATCTGAGGGATGGGAACTGAGCCTTTCACATGTAGATTGAGCTGAAACTCAAATGTCTGCCTGATTGTGCATTCCTCTGCATTTGCTCTGTATGCATCCTGGTCTTTAAAGGAAAAGCTGATGAAAGAGGCAGGAACACAGGCTCAGTGGGGAAGAAGCTTTTAGAGGAGAAAAATTGTTTGGAAAATAGCAAAGAGAGAGGAGGGGAAAGAATTCTGCTGGGAAAGGAATATTACTGCATTACTGCCTTGGAGGTCTGGGAAGTACATTATGCAGAGCTCCAAACAATGTTTGCCAGCAGCAAGTCAGCTTAGATGTGTCCATGGGGGGTTCCTTGTGGGTTTTTTTTCTATTCTTTTTTCCCTTTAATAGCCAAAATCTTTCTTCCCTGGGGCCCAGGGTGATCTGTGACCCTGTGTTTGTGTTAGGACCTCGTTTATCCCTGTGCTAATGATGTGCTGTGTGTGTTTTGTGTGTGTGGGGACAAGATCCACCTGGCACAGTCCAGCTCCATCCCTGGCAGAGGGGATGACCAGGGGAGGGTTCAGCTGGGTCAGCTGTGCTGGCTGCTCTGGGGCAGCAGCCTTGAGCTGCTGTTTGCAGATCAGAGTGGGTCTCTCTGGGGCTGAATGTCCCTCCCTCAGCACTGGAGCCAGGCAGAGGTGTCCCCGTGGGATGGGGGCACTGCCTGGTGGCTGCTGAGGGGCAGGATCAGCCCCTTCCCCTCTGCACTCCTGTGCCTGAGGCTGCAGGGGTCTCTTGGCCCTTCAGTGAGGGCTCATTTCAAACAAGGTGATCCTGGGACCTCCAGGTTTCCTTTTCAAGGCAACTCACCTGTGCTGCATGTCCCCATCACCTGCAGAGCCACCGAGGGGGACCTGCAGCAACGGGAGGTGTCCCAGGGAGGGTTTTCCCCTGGTTTGGGACCCCCAGCAGTTAAAATACCTTCCTGGAGGACTGAGGAGCAGGGGGGGATCATGGCCAGGTGCCTTCATTGCTGTCTGCAGGCCTTGGATGTGGAGCAGTGTGGGAGTGGAGCCGTGTCCCTCAGCAGGGAAGGGTTTCCCGAGGCGCTGATCACTGGGGTTGTGCAATCTCTGCAGCTTTCCTCTGCTGAGACTTCTGTTGTAGAGATTTTCTGACATTCTCTGCAACAAGCAGCATCTCTTCTGTGCTCTGTGAGCGCCTGGAGAATTCCCAGAGCTGTTTTTTGATCCCAGCTGATGAATGTGAGAGGCACTCCCAGCTTGTGGAGTGGACTGGTGCTCAGCACCGTGGGGAGTGTGAGCGGGGACGGTCACCTGTGGCCATTTCCATGTCGTGCTGTCCCTGGATGGCTGGTGACAGCTGGGATGGAGCTGGGGCAGGTTTTGATTTGTCCATGGCAGCCAGCATCGCCCTGCTCTCATCCCAGCTCCACCAAGGACACCAGTAGCTCTGGGCAAGTTCCTGCAGCCCTCTGTGGCCGTGCAGAGATAAAAGCCCTCTGCCACTTCTCGGGGCTTTGTCAGGGCTCACAGGCGATAGCTGCAGCTTTGAAAGGGGAATGTTTAAAGCGTTTTCAAACCCTCTCTGCACTGTTGTGCTTTCAAGAAAACGTCTTTATTTGTCCTGTCTGAAAGGAAGTGATTGCCTCTCTGTCTGCTCTTTGACAGCAGCAGCCTGGGAGTGCAAACCCCCTTTTTCCCTGCTGTTTTCCAGGCTGAGGCCGTTGGACATCGAGTTCATGAAGCGCCTGAGCAAAGTGGTGAACATCGTGCCGGTGATCGCCAAAGCCGACACGCTAACGCTGGAGGAGAGGGACTACTTCAAACAAAGGGTAAGGGGCTGCTGCCTCTCCCCAGGCTCCCTGCTTGCTTTTGTCTTCTTTTTGCCAGAGTCGGGATTAAATGCTCCAGACGGTATTTCGTGTTCGGATTCAGATGTTTGTTAATTCTTATCTGAGTCTCACAAACCTGTGAGCTGTACAGCACTTCTAGCTGACAAAGTCAATATGGAGCGTATCTGTATCTCTGCAAGGCCTTTTAAGGATAAACTGTCCAATTAAGAAATGACACCTAAATCATTTTTACTTTTAACCCAATACCCAACCACCCGTGGCCCGCAATGTGGACTTTTCTACCCAATTACAAAACACCACCCAGACCATGGAGAAGAAGGTGAAAAAGAAGGACTGGCCTCTGCCCTAAACCCTCCATCTTGCTTTATATATATATTACTATATTCTAAACCCTTAAACTCTGAGTTTTCCACCATGTGATATCACACATTTCTATTCAAACCACACACCCACAATCCCAGCGCTGTCACTCAATTTTGGGAGCCTTTTCCACGGCGTCAGGTCACATGCAGTGTTTGCTTGGGGGTCAGTGCCTGTCAGCACAGTCTGAAATCCTCAGTGCCCGGGGTTCCAGCAGCCCCCATCCCTGCTGCCCCCCTCGTGGCCGTGCTGGCAGGGTGTGCAGGCAGTGCCTGGCCCGGAGCCCGGCGCGTTCCTCCGGCCGCAGCTCGGAGCGATCCCTGCCTGCCCTCCGAGCACTAACTCGTGTTTCTCTTGGAGCTCTGTCAGTGCAGGGTGAGTTTGGCGCTCTGCGTCTCCAGGCCTGCCTCTCCTGCCTGCTTTGTTGTTGTTGTTGTTGTTATTTTCAGGCTGGTTGCTGTTATTTTGGGAGGTTGATGTGATGCCTTGGGAAGGCTGAGCTGGAACAGAGACTGGACAGAGCTGGAGAATGAAGTAGAGATTTATTANTCTAAACCCTTAAACTCTGAGTTTTCCACCATGTGATATCACACATTTCCATTCAAACCACACACCCACAACCCCAGCGCTGTCACTCAATTTTGGGAGCCTTTTCCACGGCCTCAGGTCAGTGCAGTGTTTGCTTGGGGGTCAGTGCCTGTCGGCACAGTCTGAAATCCTCAGTGCCCGGGGTTCCAGCAGCCCCCATGCCCTGCTGCCCCCCTCGTGGCCGTGCTGGCAGGGTGTGCAGGCAGTGCCTGGCCCGGAGCCCGGCGCGTTCCTCCGGCCGCAGCTCGGAGCGATCCCTGCCTGCCCTCCGAGCACTAACTCGTGTTTCTCTTGGAGCTCTGTCAGTGCAGGGTGAGTTTGGCGCTCTGCGTCTCCAGGCCTGCCTCTCCTGCCTGCTTTGTTGTTGTTGTTATTTTCAGGCTGGTTGCTGTTATTTTGGGAGGTTGATGTGATGCCTTGGGAAGGCTGAGCTGGAACAGAGACTGGACAGAGCTGGAGAATAAAGTAGAGATTTATTAAAAGGTCTCTGGGATACACTTTGGGCAGGACAAGAGCCTGACCACGGCTACACCCAAGGTGGACCCAAAATAGTCACAAAACTGGCTGGCTGGTCATGAGGTCTTACATTTTTATAAGTTTTGGTCCATTTGCATATTGGGGTTTAATTGTTCAATTCCAGCTCCAGGCTCCATCCTTCTTGTTCCTCCCTCCAGCCACCCTTGTTTGTGCTTTGGGGCCTGAAAACTTGTCACAGCTGTCCTTGGTGTGCAGCAGGAACAGGATTTGTTTTGTGTCCCTGCTCTGTGCAGAGCTGAGTGACACTGACTGTGAGCTCAGAGCTGCACCCTGGGCAGCACAGAGCCTGAAATACAGGAGAGATAAAACTTAGGGGACCAGATGCACATAGGGTCTGGAAAACTGTCCCTCTGCTGCATTGTGCACTGATACAGGAACCAGTCAAAAATGTGTGGGTTTGCTGAGCTCAGCTGGGTGAGATTTAAGAGGGAAGCAAGGTATGAAATTCCCGTGGTTGGGAGCTGAGGAGGGGCTGTCTGAATCCACAGCAGGGCTTTGCTCTGAGAGGTGGAGGTGGCTCATTTGGGGTTTGGTGAGGGACTGTAAACCCGTTTGTGTGGGCAGTGGATGTGGCTGCAGGCGTGATGCCCTCAGCATTCCCTGCACAAGTAAAAACCACCAAGCTCCTTGATCCATGAGTCTGACCTGGGAGAAGTAAAAGGAAAGAGAGTCTTGCCAAAAGGGTAGTTTTAGGGGCCTCTCCTCTGGTTATGGGCAGGATGACAGCTTAGCTAGGGGTGGTTCCATGTCCCCTTTCAGGAGAGGGTGAGCTGCTCCTCCCCACAGCAGCAGGGGAGCCTCTCCTTCCCAGTTCTTGACGAGCACCATCAGGCACTGAAATACTCAGTCTGGTTTGGGGGCTGCATCCAAACTCTCCAAGCAATTTCCGTGGCTAGAGGCTGGCTGGGGATGGAGCTGAGGGCTGGCCCAGGCTGGGCTCACTTGGCTTGCCAGGCTGTTTGCACAGAGCTCTGCAAGGAGCTGCTGAGGGGACACAGAGGGTGAGTCCGTGGTGCCACATCTGCTCTCTGTGGTGGCTTCTGCTGGCTCCATTCAGAGGTTACCAGCGCTCACATCCTGTGTCTGCAGGTGACTCTGGCACTGCAAAGTCAGTCTGGGACCTCAGATGTCACCTGGGCACCCTTGGCAGGCCATGGGGACAGTGCCTGGCTCTGCTGCCCTGCACTGGCTCAGCACAGGACGAGCTCACCCTATCTCTGATTGCTTCCTGATTATAACCAGACCTCCCAAATCCTTTTGGATGGAGGGAGAACACGTAGCCACATGGTGTGTTTGCTCCCAGCAGGTGAGAGAGCAGGAAATCTGGCCAGGTGGGCACAGGCTGGGACATTTACCACTCATTCCAGTGTGCCTGCATGTGTGCTTCTGAAAGCAGAGCCCTGTCTGCATCTGGGGTGTAGCTGGTTCAGAGAGGTTTTGGGTTTGGATGGGGTGGGCAGGGGATGTGAAGCACCAGCCTGGCTGCAGGTTGGTGCCAGTGCTGTGCTGAGTGAGTGGAATGTGCTCCCTGGAGCTGGCTTTGTTGGGTTGTTCCCCTGAGTGAGTGGAATGTGCTCCCTGGAGCTGGCTCTGTTGGGTTGTTCCCCTAAAATCAGTATGTGGGTTTGGTGGGGGTGGGAGGCTGGCTGGGGATACCCCATGGGCTGGATCCACTCCTTTTCCATCTTGCACTGTAGGACTGATGTGCAGTTACTGCCAGCCTGGGTTGAGGTTTGCAGCATTGTAGGAGATGGTTGATCCTTCAAGCTTCCCATGAGCTGAGTCTCCACCCAGGAATTGTATTTCAGCATCTCTCGGCCTTGCACAGAGGCAAAGTCCTTAGAGTCTGCCCCTCCAAGCTGTGTCCTTGTCCCCTCAGATCAAGTTCCTTTTCCAAGGAGTGTAAACAAACGCCAGAGAGCAGCTTTTCACCTTTGTGTTACAAGCCTGTGTTCCCCTGTGCTTGGTTGTCTTGTTGTCTTTTCCAATCCCTAAACAACATCCAGCTCGTGTAACTTCATCTCCCTTCTCTGCCCGAGCTGTGTCTTGGCACCAGGTTCTTGCAGAGGTTCCTGGTGGGTGTGTGGCAGGTGAGCACAGGTCTCTGTGCCCAGGTGGGCAGTGTTTGGGATGGAGAGGGAGGATGCTGCTGCTGGTCCTCGCTGTGACTGGTGGGTGTCACTCAGAGACCCTTTTGGGAGCAGCTGCCATGGTGGGAGTGCAGCTCCTGTGCCTGCCTGTCCTTCACCTGTCCCTCTGCCCTTCCCTCTAGATAATGGCAGATCTCCTGGCCAATGGCATCGACGTGTATCCCCAGAAGGAGTTTGATGAGGACTCCGAAGATCGGCTGGTGAACGAGAAATTCCGGGTCAGTGCAGGGGCTGGGGGTGTCCTGGGGCTCTTCCCTTCCACAAGGTTCTCTTCCCAAAGCTGCTGTGCACTGTCCAGGGGGTCTGCCCAGCAGCAGGAATCCTGCCAGAGCTCAGAGCAGGGCTGGAAAGAGGGTGACAAAGGCTCACCATACTGTCCTGTCCATACTCCTTCCCCATCTCCACCCTGCAGAGGGTCCCTGGCCCCTTCCCCTGCCCCAGGCTCAGGGAACAGAGGTGCCTGCCCACCCCTGCCTAGGCCAGCAGCCTTCCCAGCACTGGATGGAATTCTACCTCCATGCTACAGGAATCAGCCAGCAAGTTTTTTGGCACACTGAAGTGGATTGGACAAATTTGAGGAAGAAAAACATCTTTTAGGGACTCAAAGACACCAACTGGGATGAGGAAATGAGTTGGCCACAGGATGCCAGATGCTGGGGGCAATCCCTAGGGAAGCTGTGGGATACCTTTGCTCCAGCAGTACCTGGTGCCTGCCAGTGAAGGACAGGATTAGGCTGGGTTTGGGCTGGTTTTAGGGTGGGCACATGTGCAAGAGATGCTGGTACCCAGTCCTGGGCTGCCTGTGGGCCCTGGCAGGCAGCTCTGCTCAGGGACATCAGGGGCAAACCAGCTCATCCCATGAAACCCTCCTGGAAACAGCTCAGTGTAGGACTTTGCTCACTGGTTTGGTTTCCTGACCAGTCCTCAGGAAGAAATCACAACTTTGTTTTTCCCTTTCCACAGGAAATGATCCCGTTTGCAGTGGTGGGCAGTGACCAGGAGTACCAGGTGAATGGAAGAAGAATCCTTGGGAGGAAGACCAAGTGGGGCACCATTGAAGGTACCTCATCCTTGTTTCCCCACCTGAGCCCATCTCCCTGCCCTGGCAGAAGGCAATCAAGTCCAAAACCAGCAGCAGAGGTTGAGGTGGATGTGGTGCTTCCCTGCCCCTCCAAAAAAAGATGATTTTCTTGGTGTTTGAGGACTGGAAACACCTTGGCCAATGCTCCTGTGCTGAATTCCTGGGCCTTGCTGTGTCCTGGCAGGCTGCTGGGTGCTGGAGGGGGCATTTCTGGGGGTCTCATGGCCTGGCTTGTGCTTCTTGCACGGTTAATTGCCTGATGGCAGGATCTGAGGGCCCTGATAGAACCTTCCCCTGGCATCTGTCCCCTCCACCATGCCTTTGGTTGGTGCCTTTGTGGGATCTGTTCCCTCTTCCATTTCCCATCTGCAGCTCCCTTTTTTCTCCCCCGTTTTACAGTCATGGTTTAAAGGCTGGATGAAAGCTCCTGGCTCATCTACACATTTCCCTGTTCTTGGTTTCTGGCAGCCAGCTGGCTCATCTCCAGTGCCACCCCTCTCATCTTCCTCCCCTTCACTTCACAGGTTCCTCTCATTTACGAGTCTTTTTAATAGGAGTCCTGTGTTGAGGGATGGTTTAACAAAGCTGCCAGGAAAATCAGTGTATTTTGAAGCTCTGCTGCCCTCTCGTGCTGTGTCCCTGAACATTCTGAGTTCAGTGGGATTCATCAAACCCTCACCTTCTGCTTGTGGCATCTGCCTTCAGCACAGGGAGACTCCCAGGACACAGCCATGGCCACAGGCAGCCTTTGCACAGCAGTGTTGTTTTTGTTCTGCCATTCCTGCATGATGTTTAATGGTTGATGATCTTAGAGGTTCTTCTCCAACATAAAGGATTCTGCTATCCTATGTACAGGAATGGTTTGGTTAAAGAAAAAAAAATTTATGAAGGAGTTCTTCCTCTAAATTGAGTAAAATCAGGGGTAAAACAGCAGCTGTCAGACTGATTGTGGTGGAGCAGCACCCCGTGATTTTTCCCTACACCATGGCCCTTCCCCTGTCTTGTGTGGGGTTCTGGGGGTCCCAGCATTGTGCTGGGGGTGCTGCTGGGAGCTCCTCCTTGGTGGGCACTGGGAAGGGGCTGTGGATGCTCAGTCAAACCTGACCAGGGCTGAGCTGGGGCAGGTGAGGTCTGAAAGCTCTTGCCAGCTTTACAGCAGCACAAAGAGTGGTGAGTCCTGCACTTGTGCCTGGGCTGTGAGTGCCCATCTGAGCCCTCCACACGCTGGGGAAGCCCCCAGGTCCTGCTTGTCCCGGGTGGTGGCCCTGGGTGCTCAAGGATGTGTTTCTGTCTCTCTTGCCAGTGGAGAACACGACACACTGTGAGTTCGCCTACCTGCGGGACCTCCTCATCAGGTCAGTGCCCTGTCCCCAGAGCCTGTGGTCACCAGGTGGCATCCAGGGAAAGGGGACAGCCCAGCACGGCGTGAGGAGCTGCTGCTTTGCCCTGCTGCTCCATCCCTCCAGCCATTCACCCCTCCATCCCTCCCACCCACTCTGCAAGGGGTGGCCCCCCTCCCTGGGGGCTTTTCTCAGCTGCAGTGCTGAGTTCAAGGGGCAGAGGAGCTCCACGATTGCTGCGTGGCTCCAGCTCACCTGCAAGCAGCTTTTAGCCTTGGTGGTCCCTCACCAGTGCCAGATCTCACCCCCAATTCAAAGACATCACCCTCCCCTGGGGCGTCACTGTGGGGTCTGGGGTTGTGTTACAAGCTCTTGAAAGGAGGGTCCCTGCTGTGGGGGAGAGGGGGGCTGAGGTCCCTGGGCTTGCAGGGAGGGGGCACTGGGCTCCTCCCCAGCTTGGCTGCAAGGTAAATGCTGCACACGTGATCTGTTTGTTGCTGTGGGGCTGCAAAGGTGCAGGGTGTGAAGGCTCCAGGAGTGGCAGGGTGGGGATCTCCCTGGGTGGGTGTCCTGCAGCCACAAGTACTGTGTCCCTAGGCACAAGTGAAGGCTTTTGCTGCCCAATAATGCTGCCCATTATTGCCTTTACTTCCCCCCTGTGCCCTGAGGGCACCACGAACCAGCAGGGCAGGAGGGGACCGCGGGCACTGGGGCGTGTTTGGGGCGCAGAGGCTGGGCTGGCCCAGCAAGGTGTGACTGCTCCGTCTCCCTCCCTGCAGGACACACATGCAGAACATCAAGGATATTACCAGCAACATCCACTTTGAAGCCTACAGGGTGAAGAGGCTGAACGAGGGCCAGAGCTCTCTGTCCAACGGCGTGGCCGGCAGGGAGCTGGTGGCCAACGAAATGTAACCGCCCGCAGCCGGGGCCTCGCTCGCTCACGCTCGCTGTTCCTCCCCTCTCCCCCTTTATTTTTATATAAACCCTCTGCCACTGTCCCTCTCGCCCTGGTCCCTGACCCCCTGCCATGTAAACTGACCAAATAACCCGACGTGGGGCGGGGTGGCCGCTCTCCCCCCGCTTTGTGCCATGAGTTTTGTGCCCCAGAGCGGCGCCCCTGGGCTGGGGGCTGTCCCTCTGTGGAGGCTCTCGCTTGTCCCCAGCTCTGGCCCCACAGCCAAACCCAGGGGAGCAGATCTGTGGGGCCAGCGGGGTTGGGGTGCCCTGGGAGCCCTTCCAGCCCCTCCGTGCAAGGGGCTCTTCTCCGTCCATTGAAGCTGAGGGTTCCTCCCGGTGAAGGCAGCCCTCGGAAGCGAGGCACGGTGGGATGAAGAGAGAACAGTGCCACCCTTGTCTCCTGCCGCCTCCTCCGAGCCCTCTGCAGCCCTCTGGGACCTGCCAGCCCCCAGCCCGGCCCCTGTACCCTGTCTACATGCAATAAACTGGGAGTGTTTAGGTGTCACCTCGCCTGTCACCGACCCCTGGCCAGGCAGAGCGACCTGCTTTGGGAGAAGTGCCTTTTCAGACTGTGACCTTGCAATGGCGTGGGAGAGGGGAGGGAGGCTCTGCCTCGTCTGTCTCTGCAGCCTGTAAAAGTCTGTGAACCTCCGTNAATCCCTTCTCCCCTTCACTCCTATTCCCCCCTCCACAGCAGCCCCACGGAGCTGTTGGGGAACAGCAGCTCTCTACTTGCTGACTTGNTGTCACCTCGCCTGTCACCGACCCCCGGCCAGGCAGAGCGACCTGCTTTGGGAGAAGTGCCTTTTCAGACTGTGACCTTGCAATGGCGTGGGAGAGGGGAGGGAGGCTCTGCCTCGTCTGTCTCTGCAGCCTGTAAAAGTCTGTGAACCTCCGTGGAGACTCTGGTTCCCTCTGCCTTGGGCCAGAGCTGTGGCTGATGTCCTGGGAACACTTGTGTATTTATTTGTCGTTCACTTGGGTGGGTCTTTGTCCGCTGAAGGCTCGGAGTGTGTTTGCCCTGAGGGGCCTGAGCGTGGAACTTGGGCTCTGCAAAGCAGTGGTGGGAGGCAGGGGGTTGCCCTGTCTGACCCTTGTGATTCTTGGGCTTTCCCCTACATCACAGGAACCCCTTGGGTGTCTGTTAATTCCTTTTCATTTCCTGGCTCTCCCTGTGTGATGTGTGTCCAGGGAAGACTCTCCTGTTTTGCTGGTCCTTGTGCAGGGGGTCTGTGCATGTGCTGACCCAGCCCTGCAGCTCTGGGGGGGCCGGGGGGTGTTTGTGGGTGCTGCTCCCCCTGCTCTGCCCCACACCCTCCTCTCTCTGTGTGTCTCCAGTAAACCAGACCCTGCCAGCCTTAGGTAGCACTGTGACACAGGAGCAGAGCTCTGCACTCCTGCCCCTCTCCCCTTGCCTTTCTGGGGTCCACCAGTCTCCCAATCCTCTCTAAGGGAAAAAAAACCAAACAAACTTCTGCAAATCACCCATTTTTGGGGGCACACCCTGAAGTGGCAGCGTGTCCCATCCTCTAGCACTGGAAGGCACCTGCAGAGCCCATGGGGGGACAGAGCCTGGCTCAGCACAGGTGAGCAGGAGGAGGGAGGAGGTCGCTCTGCCCTTGCTGGGGATGCCCAGGGTTTGAGGGGCTCCCCACACATCCCCCCCAGCAGCCAAAGGGGTGTGTGTGGTGAGAATCCCTTCTCCCCTTCACTCCTATTCCCCCCTCCACGGCAGCCCCACGGAGCTGTTGGGGAACAGCAGCTCTCTACTTGATGACTTGCTATATTTTAGCAAAAAAAAAAAACAACAACAAAAAATGTNAAAAACAACAACAACAAAAAATGTATTAACTGAAAAAAAAATATATAAATATTTCAAGTGTTTAAAAAAAAAAAAAAAGACTGAAAGGGGAGAAAAATCTCTTGTGTGAGGCACTTCTGCAAATGCCATCTTGAACTTTTTTTTTCCTCTAGTTGGTATCTCAAGCTGGGCCAAGCAAGACATGCCGCTTTCTCCTTTGTAACCTGACTTCTTTTTTTTTTTTTCTTTTTTTTTTTTAAAGGAAAAAAAAAAAAAATAAAACAATAAAAAAAACCTTCNNNAATACAATAAAAAACCCTTCATCCAGATCTATTAAAATGGCCTTCTTGGGGGTTATAAGCATTATGAAAATTTAGTCCATTTTTTGTACAAATAATAGTGTTTAATATGTATTTCCCAAAATAAATGTTTCGAATGCAAATGAAGGAGGCTTGTTTGGAAATGTCTATTCTGGTGTAACTGTTGCTGCGTGCACCCTGTAGGGCTCATGGCAGAGCCCAGCCCCAGAACTCCCCTGTTTGAGGTGAAAGATAATTCCTGACTCCCTTGACTCATNCATGCCATGCCATGCCATGCCATCCCATCCCATCCCATCCCATCCCATCCCATCCCTCTGCTTCCACGGTGGAGCTGTTCCCACTGTGCTTCCTGGTGCTTTTATGGAGAGGTGGGTTGCTCCTCGTTCAAGGGCAGGCAGGAGCTTGTCTTTCACACAGCTGTGGCTCTGGATCCACAGGCAGATGGTCTTCAAACCTCTTTGTGACTGCAGGGTTGGCCTCGGGATGCCCTTGGAAGTTGGCTTCCCTTGGAAGGCTGGCCATCCTGAAACCCACGTTTTTCCCTGGTGTCACAGATCTGACTCTCTCCCCTCTGGTGGTTTAATCTCTGACGTGTTTATTGTGTTTTTCCCCCCACGTAGTGGAACTCAGAAGCCGCCTGGACACGCTCCTGGGTGAGCAGCTCCAAGTGACCCTGCTAAGCTGGAGCTGGAACAAGTGACTTCCAGAGGCCCTTTCCAGCCTCAGCCCCTCTGGGATTCTGTGGGACTGGAGGAAAACAAACCCAGCAGGACAGCACTCAGGTCAGGTTCCTGTGGGGCTCTAGAGCACAGGACAGCCTTATGTACATTTTAACTCTGCTTTTCTGCTGGCACTTGGGTTTTGGAGCAGTGAATTGTCTCATCTCATGTGGCACCCAGTGAGGTGTGCAGTGATGCCCCAGTGCCAAACCCATCCCTATCAAAACGTTTTCATGCTCTGGGCTCCACAGTAGTTCTGTGGTTGCTTTAGCCCAAATCCCCCTCACCCCCACAGCTCAGAAATTATTCCAGGGTGAGGAGCAAGGTGTTCTCAGTGTTGTAACCAGAGCAAAAGCTCCTAAGGATGGAGCAGGGAAAATAAACATGTGCTAACTACAAACACAGGCCATGGGCCTTGCTCCTGCAGGAATCTACAGCAGGCTTTGCCCATATTGTGGGGTTTGTGCTGGGATTTGGGTTTGGTTTTTTTTTGCAGTTTTCCTCATTGCTGGTGTCTCAGCATGTGAGAGAGATGGGACAGAGGATGCTCCGGGACTCTCCAGGCAGATGCTGGAATCTGAGTGTGTCCATGGAGGGAGAGGGTTCAGAGGATGCTCCGGGGCTCTCCAGGCAGATGCTGCCCTGGTGACACATTGAGAAATGGTTTGTGGATGGGGAGAGGGGAAAGCAGGCAAAATTCCCCAGCTCAGCAGTAAGGGCAGCTTTTGTTTAGCCCAGAGGAGGAGCTCAAGGGGTCAGAGGTCCAGTCATGGGAATGGTGCAGGGAATGGCTTCCAGATGTTAGGAAGCTCCAGAGAGGTGGGGTTGGCGAAGGGAGAGCAACAACACCAGATGCTCTGATGGAACAGGGGCTTGTGTGGTGCTGTGGGAAAAATCCCAGCTGGGGAAAGGCTTGGCCACTGCAAAATTGCCCCTCGCTCCCCAGAGCCTTGTGCAAAGGGCAGGAGTGACCTGGCAGGGGCTGGATGGGCAGAGGAGGGAGCAGGCAAGGAGCTGCTCCCCCTGCCCACACCCTCCCCAGCTGGAAATGTGCCTGAGGATGCCTTGGCTGACAGAAAGGACCTTGCACTAATGGCTTATTGAGTGGCCTCACTTTAGCAAAGGAGGGAAATGAAGATGAGTGAGAGTTTAATCACCGACCTGAACAGGGCTTTC
>VYXD01010098.1:12196-25575 GCA_013397195.1 Hylia prasina | reverse complement strand
GGAGAAGGAGAGGGAGAGGGAGAGGGAGAGGGAGAGGGGACCCCCAGCACAGCCGGGCTCTGGGGGTGCCTGGCAGCCCTGGAGGAGGCAGCTGCAGGGCCAGGGAGGGCTGGAGGTGGCTCAGGTTCCAAAGAGCATCTCCATCCAAGGAGGAGGACTATAAATAATAAGAATAAAAAGGGAGCATAAATAATTAAAGCAGCTCATAGCGAGTAGTTCCCGAAACGTCTGCCTGATTTAAAAACTAATTACTTGGAGGGTAATCACCACCAGAAGTGCACATATTTACCCACAATGCTGCTCTTCCCTCCTCTTCCTTTCTCTCCCTTCTCCTGATTGCTATCCCAGGCACCAGCACAGACTTATCCCTCACCCACAGCGCACAATAAACGGGCTTGTACTCGTCCATCTCCCTGATTAATGCCATCGTTGGAGACCTGCTCAGGGAGGAATAAATCCTCTCTGGGTAGGAGGGGGAGCTGAGCTGCGTGGTACCTGCAGAGCCCAGAGGAGCTGGGAGCCCCAGAGGGCTGCTGCTCCAGGGATGGAGCCTTGGGTGAAGCCGTGCTGCCCAAACCAGGGCACCACGGAGCACCAGGAGCCCCGGGGGGATGTGGCATCACCTGCTCGGCGTGAGCTGCTGTTCAGGGGCTTTGCTGGGCCACCACTTACACACGGGAGTGTGCCTCAAACCCTGAGTCCCCTGGTGTGGGAGCTGTCCTCTGGGAAGCATCTCCCTTTGAAGTGCCAGCCGGGCTGCAGCAGCTCCAGCTTTAATTACAGGGAAGCTGCTGAAAGCTTGGGGGGGTTTGTTCATCTTCACTGTGGCTCCAGCAGAAAGGAGGATTTGTCCCTCCAGCTCCTCACGCCGCCTCCATCACACAAGGTGCTGGTCCCAACCCTCCTGCTCCTTCTCACAACCCCAGCAAACCCTTTTCTTCCACGCCCACACCGAGCTCGAGTTTGTAACTCTCTCACTCTGCTTAGTTTGTATTTATTTGCCTGAGCTTCTATCTGGGCCTTCACAAATTAATAAATAATTCTCACCATCAGCCTGATTTAGGAGCAGCATTGCACGGCGCTGCTTCATTTAGGAAAACAGAATAATTTATCCCTAACAGAATAATTTATCCCTAACTTACGGGATTCAGGAGACTTCCACCCGCAGCCCATGATATTTTCTCATTAACATTACCCAGCTAAGCTAAAAACTGCAATTTCATAAGTCACACTTCCTTCAAAGGCACATTACCAGCTTCCCAGGGACTCCAAAAGTTTACTGAAGCTTAAAGACATACCTCATAGCATGTAGAAATGTGCCAGTCCCCCTCCTTATTACTACTGAAACCGTCTTTCCTGCACGTTTCCCTCCCCTGAACTCTTCCCATCAGGAGGATGTTTAAATGAGTGATGCTGGGCAAGAGAATAGCACTGAGTTACTCTTTAACAAGAAGACGAAACGAAAATATTTAAATGGGAAACAAAATAAAAGTGCTTTATCCTCTGCTCTAGGGGATATCTGTAAATTACATAAGCCAAAATGTTCCCTTTTTGTGTTTTTTTTTTTTTTTTAGTGCTGGGGGATGCCCACAGTGCAAATGTGGGATGGAGGACTGGGATACAGGGAGGTGGGTGACTCTGAGACCTCCTTGTCACAAAGGGCCACCAGGACCCAGGGCTGAACAGTTATTTCAGTATCTGCACTGTTTTTAAAAGAGATTGGTTTGGGTATTTTTGGTAAGTCACAGCTGAAAGCTCTTGCTGGCAAAGTTTACAGGCCCTGTTCTTTCAGAGGTAAAAATTGTCACCTTTTAGGGCCCGTGTCCTGAAACAGCTTTGCAGAGGACAGGGGAAGCAGAAAGAGCCTGAACCCCCTGTGTACGTCCAGCCACCCCACACTGCCTCAGCCCAGGGCTCAGACTCGGGGGGAGCAGAGGAGAGCCCCACCTCCAGCATTCCCCCTTCCCTGCCCTTCTCCTCTCCTGCCACCAGCCTCGCAACAAAAAAAGTCAAGATAAAAATCATATTCCTAAAGCAAAATTACACATTGGAGACTCCAGGGCCCTCCCGGGAGGATCAGGGCACTCCTCTATAAATATCTGTCTCGATATGTTTAATTTGCAGATGAAATTAAGCCCGGGAAGAAAGGGAAGGATGTCTTTTCATGTGTGGGCTGTCCAGCTTTGCCTTGAATATCAAAGTGAGGCACGTTACAAAGCAGCAGCTCCACGGGATTATCTGAGAAACCTTGTAGGTCCCAAGTGGCGGCGCTTTCGGGATCAAAAGGTGTGGGACTAATGCACAAAGCCAGGAAAAGCCAGCCCCAAAGAGCCAAATCTCAGGTCAGTTGGCAGAGTGCAGGGATTTCCAAGGAAACAAGAAGGTGGGTGAGGAACCAGGAGAGGTTGGGCTTTCCACGTGGACTTTGGATTAAATATTAACTCGCTGCAGTGGGTTACGAGGATAAATATTTTCATTAATCATGTATGTGCTCATTATGATGGTGAGAATAGAGCGTTCAAGATTCATCTGCGTGAGCTTTTCAACTCCAGCCTCCCATTTTCTGCCCGTAGCTTTTGGCAAAACACCATCTTTTGTGCTTGCTTTCTTCAGAAAACTCTCTCCCCACAAACAGTTTTATTGGTTTCAGCATTTTATTGGTTAGGCTTTGAAAGCACCAGATGAAAAGGTTTAGCTTGAGGGTGAATGGAGAGGAGAAAATGCAGCTCTAGTTAGAACAAGGGAAGGGAATGGGGTGGTGGTTTTGAAGTGGCCCACAGAGGTGGGAGCCTGACCTGGGGTGGGAAAACAGAGCTCACCTTCCAGGGATCTGCTGCTATGTACCAGTGACACCTCGCCATCCATTTCATTAAAAACTGGAATTTTTCCTGCTTTCCTCCGATTTTATTGAACTTTTCAATCATCATAACTTACTTAGCTTCCCTTCCTTTCTGTTTTTAGCAGCTCTTTTCAATTACTTGGTGCTTTCCTTTTTATTCCAGTAATTTTTTTTAAAGACTTATCTAGAAGGGAGAGGGAAGACAGATTAAAATTTATACTAGAACAGAAACTGGATGTATGGCCGAGAGTCTAAAACCCTGTCATTAGCAATATTTAATAAGGAAGAAAATTACTGGGCAAGCTGAGATGTCTGCAAATTACTTCTGAAAGTCTCCAGGATGGAAGGGACCTTCTCCAGCAGAGAGAGCTGACTGATGGATGAAGGTACAAAGGATTTGGAAGGAGCATCTCTAATGACCACATGTCCCACCATAAAGATTTATTGATGTTCAGCACAGCTCTGAGGGACCCACCTCGGGGTGAGGGTAAGACCAGGGGTGACACTTTGGAGGTGCCTTCTGTGCCCTAAAAATACCCCCAAGTCCTGCTGGCACCCCCTGTGCTCCTCCCCCAGGCCTGGCTGCAGTGGCTTTTTCCTGCTGGCGTGTGCAGAAGGAGGCAGCAATCCAAAATGGAGCTCTGTGGAGGAAAAGAGAGGATGTTTGATGTTTCATTTTCCGAGCACTTCGTGGAGGAGGAGTGGGCTTTGATTATGCAAAGTGGGGTATTGGGGGGGGAAGGGGAAAAAAATTGTTTTCTACCTGGTGGAACATTTATCTGCAAGCTGGGCTCAGACTGAGATCTAGCCCCAGAGCAGCAGAGAACAGGGAGGCACAGGGAAGCTGAGCATGGAAAGGCACAGTTTTGGCCTCTGCAGCTTTCCAGGGACTGTGGTGTGCCAAAGCTGAGTGCTCTGAGTGTGGCACCAATTTGGCCCTGCAGTCAGCAGGCTGGTTCTTGTTTGGTCATGGTGTGGCAAACACTGGATTAATTGGTGGCTCCATCCCTACTAAACCAGGGTGAATGTATAGGGCAGAGAGGGCTCTTTAGCCTGGCAGGCTGTTATTCATCACAGCTTATAGACACACATTTCATAGTGGTTTGGGGTTTTGTTTCTGTCAAGATTTCTGTGTGAAACCTGGTGCAGATGGATGTGAGAGTGTGGCTCTAAACCTGCTGTAATCCCTTAATGCTGGGCACTTTCTCAAGCACGTTGGTGGGAATAGAAACTGATGCCAGGTCAGGCCTGTGTCTGGTGTGAGGCCTTGAAAAAATTTTGAGTGAGAACTTAGTTAAACAGTTCATTTAGTAAATAAAATTTAACAAGCCCTGTCCTTTTTCTTTGGGGTCCTGGTCCCCCATTTCTGTGTCCTGCTCCACGTGGGTTAAAACTCTTCAGTGACCAAAGCTTTTCCCAGTGAGCAGAAGGAAGGTGGTGACTGAGGTAACCTCTGCAGTGATGACAGGCCTGGGCTGGAAAATCCTGCATTGCAGTTCAGTGCCACATCTAGAAGACTTGGAGGGCTCTTGTACCTCTGTTTGCCCGTGGCTGCTGCCTGGGAAGCAACCAGGCAGTGGCTTCATGCTGCTCCCTGTGCCTACAGGACAGGGAGGGGCCTCTCCCCTGCCTCAGGACTGCTGCAATTCCTGGATTTGGTGGTGCTGGAGCTGTGGCACCCATCAGGCCAGTGCTGGCTGTGCCCAAGGTCCAGCTGCCCGAGTGGTTGTGTTTAAAATCAAACCTGCTGAGCTGGGATGGGTGGGACTGCAGTGCACCACAGCTCTGCATCCCCTTGAAATAAAAAGTGGGGTTGAGTTTAGAACACAAGGGCTGCACTGGTGCTGCTAAAGCCCCCAGCAGTCCCCTCAGAGAGCTCTGGCCACGGCCATGGGGAGCTGGTACAGGTCTCCACAGACCCATCCCATCCCTTCCCCCAGGTGACTTTCCTGGAGGGTGAACACACACCCCTCCATCCCTTCCACTCCTTTGCTTGTCAAGAGTGATCAAAGTGCAGCTGTTGGATTTCATAACCCGAGTAAATGCTCAAAAAACCAAAAAGGGATCACTCCCAAAATATCACAGGGATGGTGTTTGGAGTCTTGGCTGCTTTGCCTGAGAAACAGTCTCTTCTGATTCAGCTTGTTCATATCATCTTAACACTTCTTAGCAAGAAAAAACTCTCTGTATCCTGAAGGCAAGTATATTTGGGCAGAGCAATAAGAGAGACTTTAAGAGGTTTGGAGGTTACAGTGGGAAATAGCAGTTATTCCCAATAAGCAGTGTTAAATGAAGTGCTGCTGACAGTAGCCTGAGGCAGGTTCAAGAGTTTCAAGATTTGCAACTAAGAGATTAACCAAAATAGATGTCTTATTACAGGCAAGTTTGTATCTAAATCATTTAAAGTACCCTCAGATGCTGTAATGTTTTTCCTCCTAAGTGCTGGTAGTATATTTGCAGCTTCCTCCTGCTTTTCAGGGGCGAGCAAAGAAAGAGCCCTTGATCTTGGTGAGTTTAAGACCCTGTGATGAGGGAACGAGGGCCCAGTGGGTTGGCAGGTTCCCTTTTGATGGGAGGTTGTTTGAGCAGTGATCCTGCTCCAGCTCCTCCCGTGTGGTGGCTGGCAGCAGAACTGGGTGGGCCCAGCAGCAGGTTTTGCCAAAGCTTGGGGTGTAAAATTCCTCTGGAAGAGGAAGAGCATGGCTGGGAGCTGGAATAACCCTCTCTTAATTTGCAGAGGCTGTAGGTTTTCAGGAGAGGAAGTGCTGGTTTTGGGGGTGTAAATAAGAATGTCTCAGGTGAGTACAAAACATCTCCATCTTTGCCAAGGCCTGAATCCAGCTGCTGATATTAAATCTCTGCCATCCTGTGGGACTTTCACATGCATGGATCAACCACCAAAATCTGCTTGGGATGCAGAATGTTGGGGTTTTTTTCTTCTGTGCTGAACTGGAAGGAGATTCAGTGTAGGGCCAGCAGCATGGGGGTTACTAAAACAAATTATCTGCCACCAGCGTGGGCAGTCACTGGCACAGAGCCTTGGCTTCAGCCTGGGTAAGGTAAATTTAAATTTGATGGGTGAGGAATCAACAGGTCCAGGGAAATTCTCTGCAAAAGAGGGACAAGCTGCATGTGCTCACAAGTGCAGCAGGGGAGAAGGTCAGAGGGGTTCCAGGGGAGCTGGTCTGACCCTGAGGAACAGCTTGGGGTGCTGAAGCTGAGACAGGAAAATGGGTGTTGGTTATTTGGGTGAGATTCCTGTGCTCCTTGTGCTCCTCCAGGTGAGCAGCACTCATATTTTGGCAGCTCCCCAACGGGGCTGCCAGTTTGCTTTGGCAATCCCACACCCTGTGGGGATGAGCTGCACACCCTGCAGGACTGCAGCCCTGGAGAGGAAGGGATTTTGCTCATGGGGTGTCTGGGGTGCCTTCAGCAGCTGTGCCAGGGCTGATGAAAAGGTCTGTGAGAGGGAGGCAAAGATCCTGACCAAAGGATCCATCAGCAGAGCTGAAACCAGGGAAATGACTGGAGATTCAACGGGGGTTTCAGCTGTTAAATATGTGTTAAATGTGCTGAAACCATCCTGGAGCAGGCTGGTGGGAGCCTGGCAGGGCTGGGTGGCACCACCTCACGGGGAGTTACTAAAGCTGAGCTCTGGGAAATGAGTCCTCCTGTGTGAGGCCACCCTGAGCCACACTCCAAATATAAAATACTGCTCTTTCTCTTTTCCCTTGCTTGCTTCCAGATTCTCAGGTTGATGAAATTTCTGTCTCATGCAATAGACCTGAGATTGCAAGGGATTTTTTCTCCATGTGAACAAGGGAAAATGTCACTGGGTGTCTTTGCTTTATTACCCCTTTTTTAAAAAGTGAGTCCATGTCCCTCCAGGCAATCAGATCTTCATGGTGACCTGGTGACAGTGGCACCTCCAGCGAGTGTGCAAGGTGTCATTTGGAAAGCAACAGAAAGCAAATGAGAGTTGTTTCATTTTCAGCCTCACATCCTGGGCGAGCTGGTGGCAGTCACCTGCTGCACATGGTCAGGGAGAGGTGGCAGAGTGTGGCCTCACCTCCCCTCTGGTGCTAATGGCTTTTCCAGGGGGTGCCAAGGAATGCAGCACGTGTCAGGTATGAATTATAGCACCTCTGTGAACTGAGGAAGGGCTGTTTTGTGTTGTCACTGGATAGGTGAGGGAGCTGCATCCCAGAAGTCCTGTGCTGCCACCAGCAGCCAGTTTTCCCTTTCAGTACAACAGAGCCGTGGATGCTGTGCTTGTCAAGACTCTTCCACGGAGTTTACAATGGATATCTGGATGACAGCCATGCCACAAACTCTCTTGAAGTGTAATGGGAAGCCCTGTGCAAGAGGATGAAGGAAGCAAGGATGAAATGTGTGATGAGTGTACTGCAAAAGCAGGACTAGAAATAAAAATAAAATAAAAATAAAATAAAAAAAGAGGCTTTTGCCCGTTTGAAGGACCAGGTTGCTCCAGGCTTTCCTTTCCTGCAGTGGAAGTGCAGACTCCAAGCATTATTGGGAAGGGATGGAAACCTGGCTTTTCTGGAGGCTGTTAAGGGCCTGTCCTGGCTGCCACAATCACTGCAGCTCTGTGGGCTCCCTGGGCTGTCCCCAGTTTCCCTCTCTGGGCTGTCAGTGTGCCTGTCCCCCTCCTGGGGCTGAGGGTTTGGCTGTGGAAGAGCTGGAATGATCCAGCCCCTGAGCCCTTTGGGCGGGCAGGACTGTGCCCCGTGGTGGGATGGGCTGGCTTTGGATCAGGCTTCACCTGTGCCTCAGCGTGTCCTGCCTTGTCATTGCTGCTGTTTCAGGAGCTGTGGACAGCTGGTGTTTGCATTTCTCCTGCATTTCTCTGCTGGGCTGGGGGCACCCCTCCTTCCCAAGTGAGCCTTTCTAGCCCTTGGAGGGGCAGGGAGGCACTTCAGCAAGTGAAGCCTGGCACACTTTTATTTGTTTTCTGCAAAGGACTCCACGCTTATTATATCCAATTATCATTAAATTAGCTGTAAAATGAAAATAAAATACATTCTGGTTTGTTTTTTTTGGGTTTTTTTGTTTTGTTTTTTTTTTTTTTATTATTTGGAAAAGGAAGAGGGCCTGGCACTGCCCCACAGAGCTGCTGGCACTGCCCCCAGTCTGTTCGTGCTGAAAGCATCAGAGGCATTGCCCAAGGGCAGGAGGGGGTGAGAGGGCTCATCCCAGGTGAATCCACTGCCACAAAGCCCTCGGGGGTGCTGTGGTAATGCCCAGCAGGTGCTGTGCCTGTGGGATGTTTGGGAGCAGAGCTGCCAATAAAGCCCTTGGCTCTCTCCAGAGGGAGCCTCCAGTATTTACATTGTGATCTCCTGAGATGGGGCAGGCAGCCCTTGGTCCCCATGAAATGTTTCACCAGGTCTGTTTTACTGGATTTTGGCAAAGGAGATCTTGATTTAATGTGGGTTTTTAAAAAGTGGGAATTGTGGAACAGCTGCTGTGGCTGTCAGCAAGCCAGGAGTGGAGGGAAGGCAGTGCCTGTGGGTGTTTGGTTGTGGACCTGGCAAATGGGAGGTTTTCCTGTTGTTTTAATTGGCATCAGGAAGATCACTGGGACCCCAAACACCACTTGGGAGGGACTGAAAGGTGCTTCTGCACCCTGGAGCTGTGACGGTGGTGTGAAGGCAGGGAAGGGGCAAAGGAAAGTGCAGGAAGTGAAAACAGAGAGGGAGAACTTCCATCCATCTTTACCCAGGCTGGTAAAGGCTTAAAAATACTCAAAGCCTCCCTGGGGCCCACTGGATTCAGGGGTGTGTCACAAGCACAGCCAGCTGAGGTCCCCAAGGCCTCTCCCACGTGGAGGTGGTGCCCAGGGCACCTGTGGGGCTGGGTCACCCTGGCACAGGCACCTCCCAAGGACCATCCCCCTCCCAAGGACTGCATCTGGGACCAGATGAATCTTTCCTGGGTGGTCTGGTGGTCTCAGCTAAGTGCAAGGACAGCCAAGGGTGGCTCGTGCACACCTCTGTGTCCCACTCATGGACACACACAATAGGGCAGGAATTCCCCCCGTAGCCTCTGCTGGACAGAAGATCTCAAAAGGGCTTGTCCACCTCAGGTTTTCCTCTCTGGCCTTTCCCATCCCATGGTTTGGAGTAGGTTCTAAGTGACCTGCTATAATCTGCCTGGAGGAGAGGCTTGCCCCAGTTAGGATCCAGCAGGTTTTATCCTTTGCATTAGAGGAGTATCCAAATAATTTAACAGTGGATGTTCTCATCCCTCATCTGCTTGGCAGAGTTGTTTTTGTGGCTCTAATGCTTCCCTGACCTCAATAATGTTTCCTGTGAGTACGTTGCTCAGGTTAATTATGCATTAAGTTTACATAAGGCTTTTCTGTTTTTAATCAGTTCCGAACCCTCTGCCTTGGGCTGTGCTGACACCCGGGAGCTCTCGGGGCCTGCAGGAGGGCTGCACCCACCTTCCACCCTGCCAGGCCTTCTCTGCCCCCTGGGGTGGCTCCTCTGTCTGTCACCATGCTGCATGACACTCCTGGGACTGCTGGCTCTGGTGTCACCTGTGCAGCGTCTCTGACACCGGCTGCAGTCACACAGCACCACCATCGTGATGCCTGAAGTTTTATCTCTCCTGTATTCCAGGCTCTGTGCTGCCCAGGGTGCAGCTCTGAGCTCACAGTCAGTGTCACTCAGCTCTGCACAGAGCAGGGACACAAAACAAATCCTGTTCCTGCTGCACACCAAGGACAACTTTCAGCCCAACAGCACAAACAAGGGTGGCTGGAGGGAGGAACAAGAAGGATGGGACTTCGTAACCTAAAGCTGGAATTGGACAATTGAATCCCAATATGCAAATGGACCAAAACTTATCAAAGTGTGAGACCTCCTGACCGTTTGTCCATTTTGTGACCATTTTGGGTCCACCTTGGGTGTAGCCCTGGTCAGGCCCTGTCCTGCCCAAGGTGTATCCTAAAGGCCTTTCGATAAATACCTATTTTATTCTCTGGCTCTGTCCAGTCTCTGTTCCAGCTCAGCCTTCCCAAGGCACCAGTTTCTGCTGTGATTGAGCTCGGCTGCACTCAGCTCCCTTTCCCTCTCCAGGGGCTGGAGCAGTGTGTGTGTGCCCTGGGAGAGGCTTGGAAGCTGCTGGGAGGTTTTTTTCTCACTCAGTCTTTCCCATGTGGCCTGTGTGAGTACAACAGAGTGACTACAAAAATGGTGTTTCTCTTTCTTCTGGAGAGCTGTTTCTCTTCTCTTTGCTTTCCTCTGGGTCTCCCCTTTGGTTTCACTGCAATCTCTTTTGAGCTGGCTGAGCTTTCCTTCTCTCTTCTAAGACCTTGAAAGTAAAGGTTATGGTGAGACTGCACAGAAGTTGGATAACGTGGTTCTTTCTTCAAGGCAAATGCTCCTGTTTGCAAAGTAACTTGGCAGCCTTGTGTATTTTGGATTTAGGCATCCTGGTGCATAAGCCAAAGCTAACAGATATTAATTAGCTGGAGGACTGATACTGTAATGAGAGCAGTTGCTCGCATAGGTTGGCATTTTTATTTTTAATGCAAGTAATTAAAGGAAAAGTTGTGTTGAAGAAGTCGATGTTAAGAGATGTTGTATAAATAACACACCCTGGGTGGTGAGAGCTGGGGGGAACGTGAGGGAGAGAGGAGCAGCTGAGTTGCTGCTGTGATGCCTGGCTGTGGGAGGAGGAGAGAAAAGGAGCAAAGTGTGGCTTTAAAACCACATCAGAGGAGAAGGATGGTGAGTTGGAAGAGCTTTGCCAGTGTGTTTGGAAATGCACGAGGGTGTTGTGTTTGGAGGATCCCAAAAAGCTGCTCCGAGCAGCAGGGGTGCAGGAACAGAGTCTGCAGCAGAGGCTCTGGACTGGAGGAACAGCACAAGGTTCTGAGCATGCAGCCTGGTGTTTAAAATGGTCCCCTAAAATAGTTCCCAGCCAGTCATCCTGCTGAGATCGTTCAGGGAGAAGTTTGTATGGAGAAGTGCTGAGTGAAACCGGGTAAACTCTGGGATAACCTGGGAGACAGGGATGGAGCTGTGGAGCTGCTGGAAGCACAGCCACACCTGTGGCTTGTGTTGCCAGGAGCGTGTGTGATGTGAGGAGTGAGAAAATGGCCAGGTCTGCATTTGAGATACTGGCAGGGGTGTCCTGGAGATGCCCAGAAGGTCTCTGGATCAGGGAATGATGGTCTCTGTCCTGTTAGCCCAGGGAAATGCCAGCTGGGTCCTCAGCTGAGTTTCTCTGCCCCTGCTGCTGATGAAACAAAGCCTTGGTTATCTCCAGCGTGTTTATCTCCTGCCTTGAGACAGAAAAGAGACTTGAAACCACACCCAGCCCCCAGGAGCAGAGCCATGCAGAGGAAAAGCTGCAGTGCTGAGCACTTCCCATTGCATGTGGGCTCTGCAGCCTGCACCACCTGTCCCTGGCACCCCACTGCCCCTGGCCGAGGCTCGGCAGGGCAGGCTTCCCACAGGGATCTTGTCCTTCCCACGGAGGTCAGGGTCTGGCCACCCCGTGCTGCTGGGTGCCCACCCAAAACTCACCTCTGAGCAGGCTGAGCTGCCCCAGTGTGCGTGACGGGGGGCCAGCGTTTACCTGATGTGCTGCGATGTGAGGCTGGATGTGCTGAATCACGCTGGGCACCGCAGTCATTGATGGAATTTTAACCATTTGTTTCCCTCCTCCAAAAGCCAGCTGTTGGCAGCGATGGCCAAGCCCTTGCTCTTGCCCAGGTGGCGCATTGTGAAGGAGAGAGCGGCTGAGGAATGCAAATCAAAACTAAACCGTGTGCTTTGCCATTTTTTTTTCCTTTCCTTTAAGAACCTTAATATATCATCTAATCATGTGTGTAAACAATCTCAATATGCAAACTGAAAAGTGGTATCCATCCCCCTCAGCATCAGCCGGGTTGAGCTTCCCCATTAACCTCTCTGGAGCACAAACCCCTTCCCGAACAGCCATTTCAGAGTGTGCAAAATTGATTTTGCATTCGGCCTCCGCAGTGGGAGAAGATGGCGGCGTGGAGCCGCCGGTGCCTCTTCCCTCCCTTGTCATTTTTTGGGGATATCCTCTATCCCTGGGTGATGGAGGACGGGCAGGTCTGGTGCCAGCGGGTCACTCCCGCCGCCTTGGCACGCAGGTCCCCCCTCCCGGCGCCTTTGCCCGAGCAAAAACAATAAAAAACAAATTTATGGCCGCCCCTCCTTGGGTGATTTCCACAGCGCAAAGACCCCCTGCCTCCCGCCCCCTCCATGTGCATCTTCTCTTAATTAATTAATACTGCATTCATCACCGCTTAATTCCCGTTTCCGTAGCACCCGGGGAGGGGGGCTGCAGCTAAAGGCGGGTGCTGAGACAGTCTAGAGCTGCTGTCTTAGTGGAGGAGCTTAATTAGCCCCCGTGACAATATGGGCTCGTTTCCACACGCGGGAATGGGTGGCTTCCAGTGGCTCCTGGTGCCCAGCAAACCCAGCTCCCAGTCCTGGGGCTGCTGGGGAGGAAAGGATCTCCTGCAACAGCTGCCCAAATTAAAAAACAACCTAATCACAACCTGGCCTCCTTTCGAGCTGGATGAGGGGCAGGAGGCAAAGCTGCCAGGTTTGGTCTGTCTTGGTAGTTTTGGGGACCAGACCCCGCTGGGTTGTACAGGGTGCAGGACACCCCTCACTGCTCGTAGCTGTGCCTGTTGGTGTTGCAGAGGTCCTGCTCTCCTTTTCTTCATTTTTCACCTTAAGTACAACTTGTTGGCACTTGAGGTGCCTGCTCTGCTGAAAACACCTTGCTACACTGTGCTGCAGCCCTGGAGGGACATGGCTGGATGCCCCTGTGGTGCTGATGGGGCAAGCCAGCAAATCAGCCAGCAAACACCAACTGTGGGGTGACTTCAGCAGAACAGAACATTTTGAGGACTGTCTGGAGGGAAAGATGATGTGCTTGGTGGTTGGCTTTGTGGTGTGCATCAGTTTAGGTGGGTTTAGACTATGTTGTTCAGGTTTTTACCTCCCAGTCTCTGAGCTCTCCTCCCCTCTACAAAGAGGGAAAACCCTTGTGCCCCCACAGCTCGTTGTGACCGTGACCACAGGTGTGTTGTGCTCATACCCACGCAGCTCCCACCTGCCTGGGCACCACGTTTGGGCTAAGATGGAGAGATCCAGAGCGTGTGTGTGTGTGTGTGTGTGTGTGTGTGAGGACAGAAGATGGAGAGGGAACAAAAGCAGCAGATCCACCGCGGTGCCGGGCCGGGCTCCTTGCCAAGAGCGGCTGCGGCAGCCCTGGCCAGGGCTGGAGATGCTCCTGCTGCCCTCTCCTCCGGGGCACGGGCTGAGGGTGGGCAGGGCTGTGAAGGTGGCTCTGGGCTGGGAGGAGGGCTGGCGATGTCGGGATGCTGATGTTGGTGTCGATGCTGGGATGTCACCCCACCCGTGCCCTTCCCACGGCGTGTCCCCTGGCCCCAGCACAGCCGTGCTCAGCCAGCCTGAGTACTGACACCAGGAGGGGGCTCGGGGTGTGGGCAGTGCTCAGCGCT
>VYXD01010098.1:0-12187 GCA_013397195.1 Hylia prasina | reverse complement strand
GCAGTGCTCAGCGCTGGCTGGGGGGGGGGGTTTTTTTGCTTGATTTTTTTTTTTTTAAATCTTTAATTTCCGTTTCCTGCCACTCTTTTATTTTTCCGCACTGCCCAGCCCGTGGTGTTGAAACTTGGCTGCCTCCTTGGTGGTGGCTTCAGGAGGGCCGGGGATGTGGGGGTCAGTTGGCGCAGCAATTGCTGCTTGGGGACAAAAGGAGCCTTTTTTTTTTCTTTTCTTTTTCTTTTTTTTTTTTTTTTTTTTTTTTCTTTTTTTTTTTTTTTTTTTTCTGCAGCGACAGTAGCAGCTGCCAGCCAGAATAGCAAATCCGTGCGACTTGGCACCACTCCAGCTTCCTTGAGGGTTGCAGAGGGATGGTATGTTGGAGGGTAAGACTAGCTAATTAATCTTCTGGCAGGGAACAATGTAATATCAGACAATTACAAAGACAGAATGAAATTGCTATAGTGGGAAGGCTGGCATATGAATTTCTCAAAGGGTCCATCCCTCAGTCCGCGGCCGTGGCGCTTTGTATGCGGGAAAAGCACCCACTGTACGTGTGCTTTTCTCTCGTGTGGGGTTTTTTGTGGGAATCGCATCGTGCGTTTGGAGGAGGGGCGGGGGGAGGCCGGCTTGCTCACGGGAGAAGCTTTTTGAGGAGCAAAAGAGAGAGAAAAGAGTCATTCTGAGCAGACGCGTTCCCCTCCAACCAGCTGTGCCCAGAGCACAGACCTGGTGCATCGCCGACCCTTCGCGCTCGTGGGGTTGGCGAGTTTTTTCCCGGTTATTTTCCGTGATTGCAATGTGGTCTCTGATGGCTACAGCTCTCGGAAGGAAAGATCTGACTAGCGGGCAGACAGGGAGGGATTTCCTAGAGCCGTTCTTCACAGAAAAGCCTTCAAAGAGCTTTGGAGCTGCTGAAAGTTCTTGGGGGAAAACACCTACGAGCTCCGCGGCGGTAATTGCCGATAATGAGCTGTAATCACCGCTACCTACAGTCGGGACGCGGTGATGGATAGGGCAGTGCGAGCCGCATGGTGCAGGCTCCCCGTCTGTTTATTTGCAGCGGGGAAAGAATTAGGGAAGTCTCATTTATCCCGGAGCACAGGAAAGCATCGGTGGGAGATCAGCCTGAGCAGGATTAGCAGAGGAAAGCCCTCCTCCCTTCTCCTTGTCCTCGCCAGGCTTTGGGGATGAGCTAATAATGACTCTCCTCCCTCTGCATCTCCCTCCCAGGACGAAACTTAAAGCGGTGGGATCTCTAGAAGTGTCATTAAAAAAAACAAAATAAAACAAAACAAAAACAACCCCTCGCTACCAAACGTGGAAACAACAGCATCAGACAAATTCTTTTTGCGGTTTTGCGTCTGCGCGCCAGGAGCTGCTCCCAGCCAGGACGGGAATTGGAGCAGCTCCAGCCTCGTTGTTCTTTCTCCTAAGGAATTCGAGTAGGTTTTTGTTCGGTGCCTGCACACATCAGATGGTGCAGAGACGATGTTTAGAAACCGCTGCAAGCCCGCCCGGCTGCTGGGCTGGGCTGCCAGTTACCCCTGGAGCTGCTGGAAGGCTTAGGCTGGATAAGTGGCTCCTTTTAAAGAAGTAGCAATGTCGAGAGCTGGATGGGCAGGCTGGGGCCCTTTTCCAAGATGCAGATGAGGAGGAGCTGCCCACAGCTTAGTCCTTGACTGGTTCCCTGAAAGGCTCCCTGGTGGGTGCCCGTCTGTGGGTGTTTGCCTGAATATTTTTCAGGGCTAGCTGGATAGCAGGAGCATTTTCCATTGGCTTTTCTTAAGGTTCCAGGGCTGGGTCCCATCAGAAGTGCCTTGGTGTGGTTCATGCAGATGTGTAAGCTCCTCTGGCCATATGTGTTCCCTGTAAGACACCACAAAATTCCCTGCACACCCAAAAGAGATGGATCCTCAAACCCAAGCCTCTGCTCCCACCATCTGCTGTACCCTCCCTGTGTTTGCTTCGAGCATCCCAAGCACTCAGGGAACAGTGGCTGTTCCTTCCCTGGAGGCAGAAGGGATGCATCACCTCTCTCTGGAGGATGCAGAGCCCAGCCCAGCCATCCTGGGTCCTCACCCACCCACCCTCAGCCAGCCACATCTCCAGGGCTGGAGGGAAATTCTTTCAAGATCAGTCCAGCTAATCCTGCAGTACCTGCAGGAGAAGGCCCTGGAGACTTCCTAGCCAGACACTCATGGCTCTAGTAATGGATGCTTATGAGCAGGAGGGAAGAAACTGAAGCTGTCCCAGTCATTTCATAAATTATTTCGGTCAGAAATGATCACATTCAGTCCCTGTCTGAAGTCCTGCTGAGGACTCTCCCTCTTTGGTCTTGTGCCCAGGCCCAGCCTTGCCCTCAGCTCTGAGCCAGCAGCTCCTGCCTGGAAGTGGAAGAGACAATCTGAACCTCTTCACAGTCAACAATTGACACCAGGGATGTTTTCTTAAATTAATGAGTGTATCTTCTTGACTATACTTCAAAGTTTTTGCTTTATGAATCTTTTATGGAATTCTCTATGCTGGGAAAAAAAAAAGAGAAAACAACAAATCCTCATAGTACTGAAATTTTACCTTTGTAAATGATGCAATAATAAAAAAAAAAATTAAACCCTACCCTTTCACAATCAGTTGACTTGAGAAAAATCATCCAGTGGGTTGTTGTGTGCACACTCTGGGGCTGAATTTGCCCATGAAGGTGGGTACATCCAAACAGATGTGTGCTGAAGGGTTAATAATGGTCTGGGCACTCTGACCTGAACCTTAATGCTGCCAAAATCCCTCCCAGGTCCTGCCGAGGCTCTCCGAAGAAACTTCTGGAGTTAAGAAATTTAATTTGTAATAAATCAGCATTACAGTACAAGTAAATCTGCTTCAGTGGCTATAAAAATTAATTCCTTATCCTAAACATTATTATATAGCTTTCAAAATGAATTGACTGTGGTTGGTAGTCTAGTATGTGCCATTATTGGTAATTAGTGTAACAAAATAACGTTGCTGTAATATTTCCTGTCTGCCCCTCCCCCAGTTGGGGGCTGTTTCGTATTAGAGAATCAGAATTGCAAATGCAAGCCTTGTGTGCAAGCTGCTGGCTTTGATTTTTTTTCCCCCTTTTTTTTAATATAATTTTGTGTGTGTTGGAAGTCAGTCTGTTCCTGTCTGGGGTTTTCTGGGAGCATTTCCTCCTGCTTTGGAATGTCACAGGGCACTCTCCGAGCCTGATGCTGGAGGGGCTGGAGGAGCAGCCCAACGCTCTTGGATCCCCTTTTGAGCTTTTCCTTGTGTGCAGTTGCTGCTGAGATCAGGACCCCAGGACGGGTCAGGTTGGAAGAGACCCCAGCTGGGATCATCTGGTCCTGCCTGCGTGCTCAAGCAGGGTCATCCCAGGCACAGGATTGTGTCCAGATGGTTCTGGAATATCCCCAGGGGTCATTCACATGTCCCAGGATGTGACACTGTCTCACCCACAACTTGTGCCTGCATAGTTTCTCGCAGTGATCCACTACATCCTTGTCTTTATCCAGAAGCTTGGCTCCTCCTAAAACACCTGATGGATCTCCCCATGTAGACCCTGGGGCAGCTCTGAGCCTGCCAGTAGGTGGAGGGAAGCAGAGATTCCCTTTTTCCAGGTGAAAGATGGACTGGGGCAGCTGGAACTTTGTGGAGAAGGAGGATCCCCACACGTGGAAGGCAGAAAGATCTTGAGGAATTTCACTGGATTTCTGCAGCTGGACTGTGGATTCTTTGTGCTGCCCCCAGCGTGGAGTTATTTCTTGAGTTCTGATGACATGACAGCTTCAGAAGTCTGGAGATATGCCCTCTACTCAGCCACCCCATTTATCACAGAGCTGAAAAATGCAGAAGCTAAGCAGTAAAACTGAGAAGGACATGTATTTGCCATGCTGGAAAACATTAAAAATGTGGATTCAGAAATAATAATAATAATAATATCAGTATCATTGTTGGCCCAGACGAGGCTGGTAAATCATAACTCCAAATATCAGCAAGTTCCAGAGTGAACAGGCTGTGCCATCTGAACCCTTTGATTTGGTGCAGGCTGGGTTTGGGGGCTGAGCCTGGGGTTTGTGCTTTGGCTGGAGTTGGGCAGTCAGCTTAAGCTGCAGGATACAAATTCCCTCCAAGCTGAGGGAGGGAAATAAATTTCATGTTGGAAGCGATATAAACATGATTTCAGGATTTTCTCCAACTTTTTTTTTTTTTTCCCCCTCAGGGCAAAGGATATTGAAATGATTCAAACCAGGACTTTGCTGGGAATGAGCTGACAGATTTTTTTCTGTATAAAACCCCACACTGGTACCAGCAGAGCTTGAAGCCTCTACCCCATTTGCAGGATGAGAGCAATGCTTTGGGTTTTGTTGGGACTATTCAGGAGAATCAGAATATTCTTCTCTAATTTCCTCCTTGAAAGGTCTCAGGAGTTTGTCTGGAATTAAATGTTTCTAATCCCTTAGACCAGCTCCTCCCATTCTCTTGCGTCTGTACAGAAAGTTACTTTTCTGTGCTCTTCCTACCTGGGAGTTTGGTGGGGTTTTGTTTGCTTCCCTGCCTCTTGTCACTGGCAGTCAGCTTTGCTGAAGTCTCTGTGCACAGATTTCAAAATGCTCAGGTTTTTCATCAAAGTGGGAAATACCTGTTTTTCTTCACATGCGTATTTCTGCTTTTCTTCTCAGTTTTCTTCCTCCCGACCTCAAATCTCTCCCTCACCTTTGCTCAGCTGTTTCAAAGGACCCCATCAAAGTTATTTCAGCTTCATCCTTGGTGTGAGACCAGTATTTCTGCATCTTTTTAATGAGCCATTTAACTGTGGTGGGGAGAAATTAAGTGAACAAGTCCTCACTGGAGATAGCAGGAAGCAGATCTCCTGTTTGCTGAGGTGAAAACCTCTGCAAGTCTTGACTTCTCAAATGAAACCACTCTCAGAGTGGTTTAAAAAAAAATTCTGAGACAATATTTTTGAGTCAAATTAAATATTTAATTTCAATAAAATCAAAGTATTTCAAACAGATTTCTTTGTCCATTTAATATTTTATGAGAGCAGCCTAAAATTAAACACAGAGTTGTTTCTCCAGGGAAAAAACAGAGATTGTTTTTGTATGCTTTAAAGAAAAAATAAATCCATCTGGTAAGAGTATTTTTTTTCCCCAGAATACTTTTTTTATTATTATTATTTTTTATTTCAACATGAGGATTTCAATGTGAGGTTGTCACTGCATCCTTTGCAGAAAGTTGGCTACCAGATCTGCTGGTGCTCCGGGGACAAAGATGAGTCTTGCTGCTGCAGTGGAGCTTGGAGAGAAGCAGATTTTCTACAGAATTATCCTTTTACATGTGAGCAATAGGTTTGTTGCAGTTTATTTGCTGCTGCGATAGATTTGGGCAAACAGGCAGAATTCAGGTGTGGGAGGGGCTGCGGGAACTCCCAAAATCCGTGTGAAGGAGCTGTGGCTGCCCTGGGCTCTTGGAGGTTTTCATTTACTGCTTGGAGGGTTGGGAACAGCCCCCTCAGAAACAGCAGCACGAGGGGCAAGAAACCTCCCAATTTGTCCCATTTTCAACCGTGTGGGTGTTTTTTTCTTTATTTTCTTTCTTTGCACAAAGGAAGAAAGGCTCCTGATAAACTCCAAACCCCAACAAAGCATGTTTGGGCTGTAACATCAAACTTCGTGCTTCCAAGGGAGACACCTCTGCCTGGCCCACATTTGTGGATGCATGGGATTAGGGTTGGATTTTTCTGCTTGAAAACTTGGTATCTGGATATTTAAAACAAGGAGCTTGTGCTTTATTATCATTATGTAGGCTGCTTCCTAAAGTCATGTGGATTGATGGAGCAATTCTTAGTCCCTTGTCTGGAATTTCACTGCGGTGACAAAAATCCTGGCTTTTTGGAGCAGTAATAATGGGGCAAAGCAATGAAATGCAAAGAGCAGCTCTTTAATGTGGCTCATTTATGCGTGTGCTGCTCTGGTGCTATTTCTCCTCTGCTGTTTGGCATATGTGCTGTTTATCTGTTTTCTGTGACCCTAAATCACTCTGTCTGCACTCAGCTTCCACTTCTGCTGGGAGATTTGTAGGGGGAAAGCAGCTACACTTAACCTTTTGTTTTCTTCATCGGGTTTCTGACAATATAAATAGTTTGCTGGTTGCCAGCAAGATTGTTGCACTGGCAGAAATAATTTTGTTCCTATCAGCTGTGAATCCCCAGGCTGTTCCTGCTGTTTTCCCCTGGTCATCACTGAAGTAGGTCGGGGTGTCCCAGACTCAACAAGGATGGGAGTTCATGGACCTGTTCCCATTAATTTCAACAGGCACAAAGGGAATGGGGATGAAATTAAAGTTATTGCAGCCTCCTGGCTTGGGAGTGCTCCAGCGTCTGCTGTGGCTGCACTGGAAAATTCAGATTTGGGGGGAAAAGTGGGGCTGGGCTCGTCTGTAACTCCAGACAGGACACTTGGTGTGATGCTGCCTCTGCTCCCCACGTGCAAGGGAGCAAATGTACATGTGCTTCCAGAGGGAAGTGATTTCCTAGGATTTTCTATTGACATGGAGCCACCCGCTGTTGATGCCTGAAGTTTTATCTTTCCTGTATTCCAGGCTCTGTGCTGCCCAGGGGTGCAGCTCTGAGCTCACAGTCAGTGTCACTCAGCTCTGCACAGAGCAGGGACACAAAACAAATCCTGTTCCTGCTGCACACCAAGGACAACTTTCAGCCCCAGCAGCACAAACAAGGGTGGCTGGAGGGAGGGACAAGCAGGATGGGACCTCACAGCCTGGAGCTGGAATTAGACAATTCAACCCCAAAGTGCAAATGGACCAAAACTGATCAAAGTGTGAGACCTGGTTACTTTGTCCATTTTGTGACCATTTTGGGTCCACCTTGGGTGTAGCCCTGGCCAGGCTCTGTCCTGCCCAAGGTGAATCCTAAAGGCCTTTCAATAAATACCTTCTTTATTCTCCAGCTCTGTCCAGTCTCTGTTCCAGCTCAGCCTTCCCAAGGCATCCCTGTCACCTCGGCAGCAGCAGAGCAGATAACAGCCCCAGAGCAACACAAACAATTTACAATCCTGCTGCAAGGAGCCCGTAAATGGCCACATAAAGGGAATCCGGGTGGGAGCTGGGAGTGCCCTGACAAACACAATTCTCCCTTAATTTAATAGAACGGTCCATTCAGCAGAGAATATATTGTAAAGCGCTCTCAGGTTGGATGGCCTCCTATTGTGTCTGGCCTTTGAAGTGCTGATTAACTGGGCTGGGAACACGCTGATAAAAAGTTAATTTCTATTTGCTGTTGCTTTGTAATTGGATGAACACGAAAGCAATTAAATATTAAAACATACAAACAAATAACGAAGTCACTGTAATTAGCCAAAGTTTGATCACTGTCATATTTATTTAGGAGGAGATGATACGTCTCAGCAGGTGACATTTTAAATACCCTTGGCTGCTTTGGTGTTGTCTTCAGAGAATGCTGAATAATGTACGGAGGATTTAATTAAACCCCATTGTAAATCAGCTGTGATGACAGGGAAGTGACAGCCACATGTTGAAGAGAGAATTAGGCTGCAGCAAGAGAGATTAATTAACTATTTTCCACAGAGTTCAACCTAGGGGTTGTGCAGGGAGTTGGTCCGAGGAGGAGAAGTTGATTTTTAAGTTGTTCCACTTGAGGCTGGAGGTTGGCGTGGAGTTCTCTGCTCCCAGAGACATCACAGGCCCTTGAAGGGGTGGCTGGGATCATTCCTGGGTCTTGAGTGGAAAACTGAGGCCCGTGGCTCTCCCTCCCCTTTGGGACCATCCCTTAATGCAGGAAAGTTCTTCTGCCTCGGTGGTGTATCACAGAAATCCTGAAACATCCTGAAAGCCCCTCGCAGCCCTGAAGCAGGAGGGGAAGGGAGGCTCTGGGGTGTTTGCTCAGGGTTGGCTGTACCAGAAAACCCCAAAGTTTCTCAGCCAGGGTTATCTGAGCTCCCTGGGCAATGCTTTGGCAGGACAGGATTCCTGGAGCTCCCTTTGGCTGTTGTGAGGGTCAGGAACCAGAAATAAGGTTGACCATGGTGGGACTCTCCTGTGTCCAGCCTGGTGAGTTTTAGGATGATAGTTCTTGCTGGCCCTTGCCTTTGGCAGCTCGTCCTGCAGCTTGGTGGATGTGCTGCTGCTGGGAAAAGCTTCCAGTGCCCAGGAGAGCACGGGAGGAAGGTGCTGGTGTCCCTGAGAAAGGGCAGGACTGGGAGAGGAGCTGTTCAGCTGGAAGGGAACATGAAAACCCTCAAAAGCCCTCCACAATAGCTGGAGAAGGGTCAGGAAAATGGGGAAAGCAGTGAGAGATGGAAATAAGAGAGAGGGAACAGGGATGAGGGAATGAGAGGAACCAAAAAGTCAGGATGAGGGGGGAAAGGGACACTCTGAGTGTGGTTAATCAGCAGCATTTGCATTTGGAGATTATCTGTGGTGTAACACCCTTAAACTAATTTGGGCATTTCTAAAAGCGCTGTTGGCTTTGCACAGGCTGTGGGGCAAGGCAAGACCTGGCAAAGCATTTTATCTCTGGCACCCCCAAGAAGCTTGTTGGTGTCCATAAAGCACTGGCTGCCACTTGCAGCAAGTGTCAGACCACACCAGGCTATCCTTCCTTTCTTCTCCTATCAAGCAACAATATTTCCACTGCGAGGTGAGAGAAATCCTATTCCCAGCTGCCAGCCCAGAGTGGATTTCATCCATGTTTATCCACTCAAGAGAGGAAAAAAAAAAAAAAAGAAAAGAAAAGAAAACAAGCCTAAATGTAATAATACAGGAGGAAATTGAGCTGAAGAATCTCAAAATAGCAAATTGGGCTGAAAACCCCCAGACAGTTCCTGTGTCAGATTTTCCTCCTGCTGTGCTTCTGTTGGGGATGTGGTTAAGAGCCTTGAGCTCCGAGGTAGAAATTTAAAATAATAAACGACCTGGGCAGTGGAGCTAAGGGGGGTAAATTGGCAGAGCCCTGCAAGGGCAAGTCCCCCGTGCCCGTTTTTATGGGATGCTGCTGTTTTGGGAAAGCACAGAGGGGTTTGTCCCTTTCTGAGGGATCCCTTCCATCTCCCCGGGCAGAGCCATGCTGATCCCCAGGGCTCCAGGGCAAGGATGAGCCTGGATGACTCCAGGGCAGGGCAGAGGAGGCTCCTTCCCTCACAGGTAAGATGCTGCCTCACCTGAGATCACAGCACCAGGGGGAAGCTTTTGCTGCTGGAGGTGGTGATTTGCACAAACGACTTTGCATTTCAAAGCCTCACTCTCCCCTTCTCTTACCAATGAAAACTGGGAGTAATTGTACACATTGCCAGGAAAAATCCATTTTATTCCCAGGGGGGTAAATTAATTGATTCAGCCCAGGAAAAGGACCTGGGCACTGTTACAACCAGCTCCCTGAGGGCTTTCTCTTGGTCTATGGGCTGATCAAAAATGCAAATAAGATCTTAGGAGGGGTTAGGGACGGGAAAGGATGAAAAGTAAAAAGAAAATGTAATAGTCATGATGTGAATAGTTCTTTCTTCTCGAAATACAATATAAAATATTGACTTCTGGTCCCCAGAATTTGTCTCGTGGTTCTTCTGGGTGAAATGAAGACAGTGACCAGGGGCTGAAAAATGCCCTGTCAGGAGAGAGTGGATGGGTTTGCCATGACGAGATTCACCTGGAGCAGGGGAACTGAGGCTCTGCCTCCACCAAAAACGTGGGGCTGTGGAGCAGCTGGCTCTGAGCCTGAGCTCCTCCTCTCCTGGGTGGCTGCAGCCTGGCTGGTGTCAGGGCTGTGTGGGGAGCAACAGGTGACAAGAAGGGACTTATCCTTTCCCCTGCCCTCTCCTGTGACGTGCTGACTGTGTTTTGGATCTCTTTTGCATCTTCTGAAGCTTGGAGAGCTGCTGTGACAGTCTGACCACGTGCCCTGTGGCACCATTCCCTTGGTCTGGGGTTGGTGTAACTGCTCACATGGGCTGGGTCGTGCTGCTCACTGGGTTTGGAGGTGGGATGACACATTTTTCCTGCTGGACAGGGAATATGGATGAGCTTTTTGCTGTCTCCCCTAGCGCTGTATTTATGGGCTCTTCTGACTCAACAGGGACTGTTACTCTTTGGTGGCAGGGCCCCAGTCTGTCTGTGTTGCCCCTGCTCTCTCCTCCTTTGGCACATTTTTGCTGTGATTTCTGGTCTTCTCACCCCAGTTTCCAGCTTGCCAGAGGTGTGTGAGGAGATGTTTTGTGGTGGGTTGTGTTATGGGGAGGAGATGGTCTCCGGGAAGATCCACAGTAAATCCACAGTGTAAATCTGGCTGCCCCAGGCTGAAGGGATGATTTAGGCTGTGGTCAGACATGACCATCCCAGAGGGATGTGCTGCTCCTGGGGCACTCGGTCCCTCTGGAGCTCGTGGGGCAGCCTGGAGGACTGCAGCAGTCTCAGACAAAATGTGGAGAAGCTTCATCTCAGCTGAACCCCCGAGCTGCTGGGCTCCCAGAGGGGGTGGGGAGAGCTGGGGGCTCACAGCCAAAGGTGGAGGTTGTGGATGTGGTGCCCTAAAAAGCCTTGACTTGTTCAGCTCTGAAAAATGGGGCCTTCTCTGCATCTCAGCTGGAGCACCCAACCCCAGGGTACCCTTCTGGTTTTGAGCTGGCCGTGCCTCAGTTCTCCATCTGCACAAGAATAATTCCACTCTCTTGCAGAGCTGCTCTCAGGCAAATTAATGTTTGCAAACCACTCGGATACTGCGATAATAAATGCTGTGAAAGCCCAGGAGAAAATTAATAGCTCATTATTTAGCCCAGGACTTCAATAGCGTGCCATGCCCAGGACACAGGACTACATGTTGAAGGATGAGGATAAAGAAAAATATTGAATAGCTGCTCATTAAGAGAGCACTATCCATCTGGTGTACGAAAGGGGCTTTTTCCTGCAGGAAAAGAAGTGCTCCATGATCTTATTATTGCACTGTGTGTTGTGATGCACCTGTACAAGGGGACTGGGCTGGGGTTATCTGGATTCTGGCATTTTTCAAGTGCTTGACTGCAACCTGAGCTCTCTTCCAACACCGGGGCTGGCTATAATTTACAGCAAAGGGATAAAAATGCCAGTAGATGGCACTCCAGAATATGGACCGTCATTGCTGGCTCCGGGAGAGCAGTGAAATGTGGTGGTGTGTGCCACAAATGGCTTCCCTGCACAGCTCTTCGTGCTGCCTCTTCTTCCACCTCCTCCTGGCTCCAGTTTGGTGCACAGAGCAAAGGAAAAACAAGTGGGCGAGGCAGCAGACGTTGTTTAGGTGGTCTCTGTGCTCTCCTTTGATCTCAATTTTGTTTCTACCCTTTGGGTTTAAATTACTTGTCTGGAAACCCTGGGCTCTGCTCTCCTCAGCTGACCCTTTTTTTTACGCTTTGCTTACAGCTTGTCTGTAAAATGAGATGAGAACTTAATTTGAAAGCTGTGGTTAATTGACCCAAATAAGCTAAGAACCTTGTGCTGGCTTTAATGTACAAAAAACCTGCACAACCCTGGCTCTCCTTAAACGTCCTGTGCAGCAGAGTGGTTTTCCTGGTGCATTTTCAGGCTGCTGCTGTTTACTGACAGCGGTTTGCGGTGTGGAATTGTCTGGAGAGCCCTGCCCTGGGGAAGCTGCTCAGGGCTGATGTGCAGAGATGGGGAGGCAGCACCAGCCTGGAGCAGCTCCATTTGTTTGGGAAGGACAGATCAGGGCGATGAGTCTAAACCAGGAAAGGGTCTGGCTACGGACTGCTGGTGGAGAGCGAATCCTGGAGCTGCAGGAAGGTCTCCTCACGTCTGCTTCGACATTTGATCTGGCCACAGGGCACCGTGCAGGCAGATTTCCTCACCCCAGGTGTTGCTGCAGGGCTGTCAGAGGTGACGGAGGGGCAGACCCATTGCTAGAGGGGGCAGGTGCTGGAAAAGCACCTGGCTTTCCAAGCACGACCCAAGGCTGACCTTTAAGCTCCACCACAACCTTTCTGATCCGAGAGCTCCTCCCTGCTGGCCCTGCAAGGCCCGGCTGCCTCCTCTGCCCTCCCCAGCCACAGCTGCCACCCAGCTCTCCCTCTGTGCCTCATTGTCACAACAGCACACAAAGTGAGCTCCAAAGGCGGGAAAAAGAGAGTTTATTCACAACCGGGGTTTATGTAGTTTTCCAGGG
>VYXD01010097.1:58306-83388 GCA_013397195.1 Hylia prasina | reverse complement strand
TTTTCTTTTCCCCCCCTTCATTCGCCACACGCCGGGAACAGAATTGGCCTGAACTAGTGGAATTGGCAGCAAAAAACTAACATACAAGTGTGTCTGGTCAATAGAACGCTTGTTCCTGCCGCTGGGTGCTGTGTGAGGACTCCGACTGTGCTCTGGCCCCGGAGTTGCACGCTGCAGACGCGCTCAGGCTTTCTCTTTTCTCGCCCCTCCACTCTGGCTTTTTAAAATATTCATCAATGGGGTGGGTAGTTTGCTGTAGTCATTAAAATATCTCTCTCCCCTCCCCCTCGCTTTCTGCAGGACTGCCACTGTTGAGTCTGTGGGAATATGAATCAGCAGCAGCAGAGAATGGCTGCAGTTGGGACAGACAAAGAGCTCAGTGACCTGCTGGACTTCAGTATGGTGAGCGAGCGCGGCCGGGGGGCTGCGCAGCCCCGGGGCTGGGAGCTGCACAGGGGAGGAAATGTGAGCCTGTAAATTGGACATGATGGGTTTCAGATGTGCCCTGTTTGTGTGCGTGCACATGTGCTGCAACTTGTTTATTTTCAAGTTAAAGCAAAGCCTCTGCCCCTCCTCTCCCCCTCTCCCCCTCAAACGTGTGTTGTTCCCTCGCAGGGAAGGCAGAGAGGTTTCTTTTCTGGATGGGAAATTTTGGGGGAATTAACAGAGTTGTGTGTTCTCTGTTTAAATGCTCACAGGGTGACTGTTTCTGCAGCCATGCAGAGATGTAACTTCAGTAGCTGATTAATCAAGCTTTTTTCCTCTCCCTGGATCCAGACTATTAAACTGTTGCCCCCACAGGTTATTTTGTCACAGTTTGAAATGTGTCCAAGCTCTCCAGCGCCTTACTTTTGCAGGAGTTGGACACTTGTGCTCCCCATGCTCTGCTCTTCTGTATCCTGGAAACCTTGAGCTGCATTTAGGAGCTGTTTATTTTCAAAGAAACGGGACCTAAGAGTTCCTCCTGAAGGGTGTGCACAGCTCGGAGGGAGGAGAAGTCCCTTCAGTCACAGCAGAGCAGGATTAGTCCCTGGCACATCCCACTGTGGCACTGCCAGTGGTGCTGCCTCTCCTTGGCAGGTGACTCGTGGAGGGCAGAGCTGGTGTTCAAAGGCAAATAACTGTCTGTTGGGTTCCTCTGTTGTGTGCAGCACCCTCACAGCACTCGCAGCGTGTGTCTTGCTGTCGAGATAAGCAAACGTGCTGCAGAGATAGAAACAACAGCTCCAGGAGGGGGAATGGCCACGAGAGTCACCCCAGCCTGGGTCACCCAGCCCACAGCCCTGCTGGGCTGATGTTCCTGCCCTTGGAGGAGAAGGGACAAGCAGTGGTGGCAGAACTAGGGTCACCTGCTGTCCCAGTGGCTGTGACACCTGTGGATGTGCTGCGGCTCATCCGCTCTCCTGCATCTGCATGCTGGGAAATAAACCTTTTTCTACAGCTGGGGGTTGTACCTGTCCTGACAGGGCTCTGAGCTGGTGGGGGGACAGTGAGGGGAGTCTCTCAGCTCCCCAAGAGCAATTCTCCTGCAGGAGAGGCCCAGTTCTCCCAGTTTCATACTTCTACTGACCAGGCTGGGTCTGTTAAATTGCTGGTAATGGGCTTTTCTGGTAGAATGTTTTAAAGTGGCTACAGAGACTATAGTGATGGCATCCCTGTAATACCAGGAATCTGCTCAGGACTTGCTGTGGTTATTTGCCCCTCTCAGAGGTCCTGCAGGTTGGCAGGAGCCCTGGGGCTTTCCATCAACTGCACTTTCGGTCGGTGACCCAGAACCTGCTCCCTGATGGGGGCTGCAGCAGCTCCTGCTTTGCTTTTTCTCCTCCTTGGGAAAAAAATCAAATCCGATTCACCATTTAGAGCTTTAAAAACGCCCAAGACCATCTTTTCCAATTTAACCAGCCATCCTCATTTGCATGGCTAGAGCTGTATTCCTGGGAGGATTCTTGACCTGGTCCCTCTGTACACAAATGTTTCTGTCCTTGGAGGTAAATCCACACCAAAAAGGTTAAATTTGGGGTTGGATTCAAAGCCCTTCCACTGGCCTAATTCTGGGAAGAACTCATTCTGTGCTCCTCCAAGGTGCTGGGGGTAGCTGCTCACAGCATCAGGGGCTGCAAATGTCATTTTTCAGCAGATGACTGGAAGACATTCCCTGCAGGATCCGTTGGCCGCTGGGCTCCGGCGCAGCCTGGCCCGCAGCCAGCTCTGTTTCACAAACCCTCATCTCTGCACACCCTGCTCCTCGCTTTGCATAAAGGGAATATTAACATCTCTCCTCAAGGATGAGGAGCTGAAATGGAAAAGCTTCCTAGAGAATAGATGGGTCTGTTGAAGAGGCGCTCCATGGTTTGCTCTCCCTGTGTCCTTGGGATACAGGATTTTTGACCACAAATCTTGCTCTTTCAAGTGTATTTATGTTTCTCTTTGAATAAACAGGAGTGGAGCATTGGTTCAATAATCCTCTCCAGGACAGTAGAGGGGAGGGAAAAGTAGAGATACTCAGAGCAGCTGGAAGCATTTGCTTCAGATCAGTATTTTGATTCCTTTTTTCTAGGGAAAATGCGTTCAGCCCCAGCAGTCTGTGGTCCAGCCCTGCCCTGTGTTTTGCTGTGCAGTGAGGGAATTTTAAGGCCCTAAGGGGGTGGCATGGCCTACCATGAGTTCCTGGGGTCAGTAAATGACAGGGTTGCGTGAGATGCTGCAAACTGGGCTTGCAGTCCTGAAAGAAGAAACTCATCCCCTTTTTAATAAATAAATCCATTGGGTAGATATTGAACTCCAAAGCACTCATCAAAAGCTTTATGCCACTATAATTTGCCAAAAAGGGCAAAAATCGAAGGAATCTGTAAGTGAGCAGGAGTCAAAGGAAAGGCCCAGTGATGCTTTGGGCTGTGCATGACAGCACACTTACCTCTACCCCCAGATAAATTGCCTTTTCTAATTGCCCCAAAGTGCAGGTAATTTGTAAGCCTGCCTTCACCACTGCTCCCTGGCAGCAGGCCCAGATGGGCTGGCAAATCTGGAGAGGAGCTTTGGAGAAAGCATCCTGCCTACAGACCCAAGTGGGCAGCTCAGCCTATTGACTAGGCTGGGCTTTGGTGGCTGCCAGGCTTTGCAGCTCAGCCTGACGGGCACAGGCTGTGTATGGGGGGAGCTGCTCAACCACAGGGACTTGGACGTGAGGAAAAGGTTCTTCCCCCCGAGGGTGCTGGGGCACTGCCCAGGCTCCCCAGGGAATGGTCCCAGCCCCGAGGCTGCCAGAGCTGCAGGAGCTCTCAGGGATGCTCAGGGTGGGATTGTTGGGGTGTCTGTGCAGGGACAGGGGCTGCACTGATGATCCCTGTGGGTCCCTTCCAATTCAGGATATGCCAGGATTCTGTGCTTTTCGTGGTTACTGGTTATGCCAGGCAGTGTCACCTGTGCTAGCGCTGGTGGGCAGTGGGAAGTGCCACCCAGGTGTCCTGGCTGGGCTGGGCTGCTCTGAGGGACAGGGACACCCCAGGCAGGGCACAGAGGAGCGGAGCAGCCCCGGGTGAGTCGGTGCCACCGAGCGCCAGCCGAGCTGGGAGCGGCCACGTGCCAGTGCCAGCCGGGGGCTCTGGCAGGAGCGAGGTGCTGTTAACAGCCATGATTATTAGCAGAGTATTAACCATATGCTGTGGGGAGCTGCCTGGCAGAGGGGGTTTCTGGCTCGGCACGGGGTGGGCAGGGGCTTGAGCAGTCACACAGGACCTGCCGCTCATCGCTGCTCCCGCTGCGCGCGGCTCTCACAGCTCCAACCCCAGATCCGGGGGTGGGAGCCAAACTGTTGGCAGCAAGCAGGGCTGGAGCAACTCCTGCTGCTCTGCTGGAGGATGCTGAAGCCGTGCCCTGCTCCGGCCAAGGCCCAGCGCCTGCATTTCCATGATAAAACTCTGAGTTTTGTTCAGAGTGAAGCAGTTGTGGAGTTTAAAGTTTGACTCCACACGCAGTGGGCTTTTGGGGCTGTAGTCAGGAAGGTCTGTCTTAAGTGAACATGTATAAAATGTCCTGCTGGCAATGTATTTTGAGTCAAACTCCCTCTTCTCCCCAGATTAACAGCTGGATACTTTCCATGCTGCAAAATAGATTTTAGGTTGGGAGTTCAGGCCTGAGGTTCAGTTCATCAGGTGGGAGAGGAGAGAGAATGAGCACTGATTTAATTTTAAAAGAGATACACTTCTAGATATGCACAGTAAGTGAAATGCTGCTTGATGTTCCTCATTTCTGGCAAATTCTCTTTCTTCCTTAGGAGTTTGCTGTATGAAGTGTGGGGTCTCTTGGCTATACCTCCTTAGGGGAGGGTGCAGGCATTGGGATCTTCCCCTGCTCTGGATTTGCCTCTTTTACTCAGGGAGAAATGGAGGGAGACTAAACTCTTTGGGAGGGGTGGAAGTTGAGCTAGGAGGGAGCGCAGAAGTTGTTGTCAGCTCTCAGGGAGGCTGGAGATAGGACTTTAAAAACCAAATACAGCTACTTAAGATAGGGGATTTTACATAACCGTTTAAATCTACATTATTCAAATCTAACAAAGGCCAAGTAATGACCCAATTGCAACTCTTGAGAGCTCATGCCTGGGTCCCTCCTTGATCCCTTGGTCCCCTGGTAGGTGCCAGCTCCGGTTCATCTCCTCCCTCCCCCCAGTTTATTTTTAAAGCAGCATTTAAAAGCAGAAAGGAAATTTGCAGTGGGTGGATGAACTTTGCCTCTGAGCGACACACGCCAGCGAAGGCACTTCACGTATGACTTGTGCCGGGCTCCTCGGGGCAGCTTCAGCCCACACCACAGTGGAAAAAGAGGCTGGGAGCAAGAAAAAACCCCAAAACGCTTCCTGGGGTTGCCAAGTGATAAGTGTGGAGGGGTAACCCAGAGTTCCCTGCTCCCCATCACCCTTCTTTGACAGCATGAGATTGTGTCAGGGCTTGGGATGGAGCTCAGGGAAAGGTTCTTCCCCCCGAGGGTGCTGGGGCACTGCCCAGGCTCCCCAGGGAATGGTCCCAGCCCTGAGGCTGCCAGAGCTGCAGGAGCTCTCAGGGATGCTCAGGGTGGGATTGTTGGGGTGTCTGTGCAGGGGCAAGGGACAGGGTTGGATCAATGATCCCTGTGGGTCTCTTCCAGCTCTGGATATTCCAGGATTCTGTGCTTTAGCATCTCCACTTGCCCTCCTGCAGGAGGGGTCCATGACTCCTGAATCCTCTGGGGAGCAGAGCAGGAAGGTGTTGCATCAGCCTCAAAATCTCTCTCCAAGCAGCTGGAGGAGGGGAGGAGTTCCCCGGGCTGAGGGGAGGTGTGGGGGTGTTGTGGGGGTGCTGGACATCACTGTCCTGAGGGGACCCTCCTCCTCTTCTGCAGAAGCAGAAGGTGCTGGGTGCACACTGGAACCAGGCTGTTCCTTTTCTCCACTCGTGTTTGCTGTTCAAACCTTGGGTTTTTCAGCCTCAGCAAGTGCTGAGCAGAAGTGCTCATGAAACGAGCCAGCAATGCCGGGTTTGTTTGTTTGTTTGGGGTTTTTTTGGTTTTTTTGTGTGAGTGTGCTTTTTGCTGGTCAATTCTTGGTGCATCCCTTCCCCCCTGCTCACACATGCAGACCTGCCTCTTGCCACTTGGCAAAAAAGGAGTTTGATCTCAATCTTCTTCCCCGCCTTGAGAAGAGGGAGTGAGCACAGGCAGGGTGGGATCAGCCACGTAAATTCCATTTGAGGAGGGCTCAGGGAAGCCCTGCAGCGGTGCAGAGGAAGGTGAGCTGCAATCTTTGGGGTTTGTTTTTATTTTCTAGCCCAACTTCCTGAGGAAACAAAGCTCATCCGATGGTGGGGCTGCTGGGCCACCCCAAACACCTCGGGAGCCCCTGGGGTGAGCAGCAGCCTCGGGGCACATCCCAGGGGGCCAGGGGGCCGTGGGCAGGCAGGTGAGGGCAGGTGTGTGCAGGCAGGCAGGGTGAACACTAAACACTGTTTACACCTTCACTTAAATCCGTGTATAAAGCATCTACACCCTGCCCATGCATATATATGATCCCAAATTTGTGCTCTTATGAATGGCAGTTGGTTCCTTAACTGCTCTCTTTGCATCTTTACCACATTTAACTGTTTTTTGTTGGGTTTTTTCTCCTCCCCAGCATTTGTGAAAACAAAGCTGGGCAGACAGTTCTGTACAAAGGAATGTTTTTGACCACAGCCAGACATCAGCTATGTCAGGGCATGAAACACTGACTTTCTGTAGGCTCTTGTGCCATTACATTGTTTAATCTTCAAAGCATTAAACTTTTGAGTTACTCAGACATTACAAAGCTAAAAATAATAAAAATTCAAATGACTTGGTGGTGAAAGTATCTTGAGTAGAAAAAGGATATTAAAATGTTAATTCACTAAGCGTTTTCTCACCAGTTGTTTTATTGGCTGGAGCTCCATTTGTGTGGAGGAGAATTACTGCTGCACGCAGGTGCATGTAAATTATTAAATAGCAGCCTCTGAAACTCTCCCAACTTTTATTAAAAATATTTATACAGGTTAGGTGACGAGGTGTGCAGTATTTTTGAGGAAGCTCCTGGCAGGAGAGACTCAGTTGTGATAATGAAGCTGCAGTGATAGAGCAAACAAGTCCCCAGAATGACCAGTTCTGTGAAACATATTAATGCTTTAAATCATGAGTAACTATATTTGCCCTTGGAGCAGCTTCCTCCCCCCAGGCCCCAGGGCTGTGTCAGGTCCTGGTGCTGCTGGAGCCCCCAGAGCAGCAGGGTGGGAGGTGCTCCATGAGGCTGTGAGCCCTCCCTGCCCAGGCACTGCACGTGGCTGGAGGTGTGGGATGGGACACTGAGGGATAGAAGAGCTTTGCTGTCGTTATCCTGCTGGCTTTTCCCCAGGGCTCACCTGTAGCCAGGGTGAGCAATTTGGGGATGGAACTGTTGGTGTGGACCACAGCAGGGATGCTCCTTGGCTGGTTTCCAGCTGCCCCTGCAGAGCCAGGGGCTGTGCCCGTGGGGATGTGTGTGTGAGAGCAGGGCTGTGCCTCCCTCCTGCCCCTCCTGAGCGATGGAGCAGGGACACCAGGAAAGGTTTTTGCATCAGTGATGGGCTGCCTTCCCCCTCCCCTCCCCCAGTGTGACTCCTTTGCAGCGGCACAGTGAAACCAACATACTGAAATCTCCTTTCTCTTCCCTTCTCTCTCATCTCCTTGTTTTTCTAGATGTTTCCCTTGCCAGTGGCTAATGGAAAAAACAGACCCACGACCCTTGCGAGCACTCAGTTTGGAGGATCAGGTACTGTCTTCTTACTTTTTTTCCCCCTTATACCATAATGTTTCTTGCAATAAATTTATGTTTGTTTCCAGAGATGCCATAGGGGAGGGGGTTCTATATTTTGGTGATGAATTTTTCTGGTGGTGCTCTGATGCTGTTTCTCTGGACGGTTTCCTTGTTGCTCCATGTGTTTCTGGATGGGCAAAGCTGCTCTTGCTGAGCTGTCTTGCCTTAAGACGCTGCTGCCTGAGCTGGAGGTTGTTGTCCCACTGCTCCAGGAGCCTGGGATCAGGCAGGGCTGGTCTCCAACCTGCTTAGATGTGTCTGCACTGCCCTGGAAGAATTTTGCTGTTCCCTTCTGAAGACGGGGTGGTGATGGTTCATTCCTGGTGCACTCTGGGGCTCTGCTCCATGCAGCCTCTCCAGCAGCCCCCTGCTGTTGGGTGGGATCTCAGCATTCCCAAAGGGATCTTGCAAAGCCCTCCAGGGTGCCAAGAGGGCACCAGGGATGCCAACATCCAAGGGCCTTGGGAGCAGGGCAGTGGGGAGGAGTGGGCTGGAGAATTTCAGCCTCTGCAACTGGAGGCTGAAAATAAGCTGGTTGGCTTGAGGCTCAGGTAGAGGATTCCTGGACAGCGCTGGGCCAGGGTTTTCATCCCTAGGGAAGCTGCTCTGTGCAGGGTTCACAGAGCCCCTGGCATCAGGAAAGTCCAGCTAATTTGCCCTTCTTGCTGAACACTTTGTGGATGGTAAAAACTCGACCTTCCCTGCCCTGGGCTGGCTCTGGCTGTGCAGGAAAACTCCCAGCTGTGCTGTGACACTGGGAGGCATCCCAGAGACTGGGCTGGGATTTCTGGAGAGCAGCTTTGATGCCCCAGTGGGGCACTGGGGAACCTGCAGCAGCAGGATGGGGTCTCTGCCCTGCCCTGCCCTGCCCTGCTTCTGCCCTCCTGGAGCAGGCAAATGTGATGCTCTCAGACTGAGCTGTTTAGCTGCATGTCAAGATGGTTTTGAGCAAACACTTTTGCAGGGAGGGAAGCTGTTGAGTGGGCGCTGGAGGAAATTGGAGGGGAGAAAACTCTTGGGTTAACCCAGATGGAAGCTGATCTCTCCAGCGAGTGTTCCTTGTGCACCTTGTGCTGTTAAAATAATCCACAAAAGACGTGCTACACGCTGGGGGGAGAAGAGCAGTGCAGGAGCTCCCATTAAGCCATTTCCTGCTCAGAGCCTGCCTTGGCTGCCAGGTCTGTGGTGCTGGCCAGGAGCAGAGGCTGGAGCAGGCCCCTGCAGCACAGCCAGACCCCCCTCCAGCCCAAACGACACCAAATCTTTGGTTCTCCCCCCACCCCTTCTGTTCTTTCGGGTGAATGAAAGGTAATGTTGACACCACCCTTCCTCTGGGCTGCTGCTCTCTGAGCCTGACTGGGAGCAGTTCATAAAAACAGAGCACTGATGTTATACAACTGCACTGAGGGACGTTGCACAATCCCTGCTGTCCCAGCCTTGGACGCGGCCGAGGCTCCCTCATCCTGCCTCAGGCATCCTGGCTTGGGAATGCAGCTCAGGGCTGGGTGTAGGGCAAGAGCTTTGCTCCAGCAGCAGAGTTATCCCTTGATCAGCCATCCTTGGCCTCACCTGGAGATAAGGGGGCAAATTTCATCTAAGTGTCAGCTTTGGGACTTCTCCCTGCTCCTGCGTCTTTGGCATTTTGCTGGTGGGGTGAATAACTGCAGTAAGACATCAGCAGTGGTGCCATGCTGCAGGCTGTGCTCTGCCTCTTAGAAGGATCCCAGGTGTCCAAACAAGGCCCTAGAAAATGGCAAGAGGTTGTTCTTACAGATTGTTGGTTTGTTAATTTAGCTTTATTCACTGATGCAATCAGGTACTAGTTAGAATTGCAGAATCGTGCAAGTCTTTGGTTTGGAAGGGACCTTAAAGCTCATCTTTCTCCACCCCCCTCTGTGGGCAGGGACACCTTCCACTAGACCAGGTTGCTCCCAGCCCCATCCAACCTGGCCTTGGTCATCCCCAAGGTAGTTCATCCCCCAAGACATAGGCAGTCATCAAGCTCAAAATTTGATTTGAAGTGGAGTTATCATTAACCTTGGTGTGGTCAGAGGGTGGAGAGCAGATGGTCCTTGGATTTGGGGATCTGGACTTGCAGGGGGAGCAGAGCACCTCACAGCCACACCATAACCTGGACCTGGATGTGATCAACTTAAACCTTGCCATGCAGGAAGGCCTGGGCCTCTTCTTTAATGTGACACGTGTGTTCCAAGCACTTCTCAGTCAGGGCCCTGGACACCAGTGAAGACAGTGCAGCATTTCCCCTCTGCCTGCAAAGGAGAAGCAAACACTGGTTTGTCTGAGTCTTAGCTCAGTGCCAGGATCTCTTTATTTGGGTTTATGTGGTAACCTCAAGATAACAAACTGATGTTGTCTCCTGTGCCAGAAATATTGGTGTTTTATCCTTCTGCCCACCCAGGATGGGAGCAGGTCACTGCATTGGTGTAATTGGGTTGGACATGGGAATTCATGATCTCCCTCTTCCCACCTCCTTGTGGAAATGCTGGGGCAGTGTGCAGCTTTTATTCTTTTTCCCCTCCAGAGGAGCTGTCATCTCCAGACTCTCTCCTCCTCAGGGAAGTGAGGTGGGAAGGAGGGAAGGGAGCAAAGCACTGACTGATCAATCCTGGCCAAAATGAGATTCTTGCTTCCAAAATCCAACTGGTAAATAAAGGAGCAGAAGCATTTGAAACAGGGAATCCCAGTGATAAAATTGTCCCAAATTCAAATCCTTTTCAAATTCAAAATTTCTTTACCAGAGGTGTTGTTAACCATTGGCACAGGCTGCCCAGGGCAGTGATGGAATCATCATCCCTGGAAGTGTTCAGAACACATGTTGATGTAGCACTTGAGGACATGCTTTAGTGGTGAACATGGTGCTGGGCTGACAGTTGGACTTGAACATCCTAAAGATCTTTTCCAACCTTAACAATTCCATGTTTCTAATAATTGCCCTGGCCAAGCTGCTGGTGGCCACTTTAGCAAGGGAAGCCCTTTTTCTCCCCCAGGCCAGAAAAATTCAAAATGTTCATGCAAACCCTCCAGCTTCGAGATCCCTTTGCTTTCTTATTTGCCTCCTGATTTTATTTTAAGCTCTGCCACTGTTTCTCTCATTTCTGTCCTCAAATGCTCCGGGGAGGAACTGGTTTTGCTCCCCCGCCGCATGGACAATTCAGCACCTCCGCTTTGCCTTTTCTTGGCAAGGAGAGACCCAACAATTGCCACAAGGATGGAGCTGACGTCACCCAGCCCGTGGCTGCAGCATTTATAGCACATATAGGTCACCACGGGAAGTTGGTCTTCCTGGGGCTGGGAGCTGCAACCAGTGTTTTCCAGCATGGGCCGTTTGCTGCCGGGGTTTTATTTTAGCCAGGGTGCTCAGCCCGTGCCTGCTGTCCTGCTCCTCAAAGGGCTTCACAGTGCCCTCCCCAAAAAGTGTTTGTTATTTGCAGTAGCAAAACATCTCAAAGCGTGTCCCCTGTCGTATCATAGTTCACAAATGACTAATCTGAGCTGCAGCAGCTCCCTCCCAGCGCTTCATCGAGCCCTGCCTCAAGCAGGAAACCACTGGGGCTGAATTTCACATGGAAATGACCATTTTAATTGACATCGAGGCAGTGGGAGTGGCCCGAGGCAGCAGAGTTGTGCTGGGGCCTCGTGGCTGCTGTGTTTTCGGCAGGGTTGGTGCGTGCCGGCTACACCTTTGCTGCAGCAAAGGGGTTTGGGCCCTTTAGAGCAGGGAAATAAACCCAAGGCACGTGGTTGTGTGAGGTAAAACATCTCCTGGAGCAGCACACGAGCAGCACTTCCACCTGTGGGTAATGTGGAGGGTGTGCAACCATCTCCATTTCTATCCCAAATGTTGTGGGGTGCCAGGACTGGGTCCTGATGGGACGGGAGCCATGGGGTGTCCTGCTGACAAATTATTCTGCTCTCAACAAGAAAAAACTCTGCTAATCTTTTTCTTTTCCTCCCCTTTTAATTAAGCAAGTTCAGCATTAAGTGCCTTTTCCTTCATGCTTTGTGCCAAAATGGGTTGGGCTCCTTGCTTGGGCTCTCGGGTAGGTTTGGGAGGGAGAGTTCCCTCCTCACCTGTGCTGAGATTCCCACCCCCAAAATTCGTTGGGTGCTTCCTTGCTGGTGAGCTGAGGCTCCCCATGAGGGAGTTGCTTTGATCGGGGGAAGTTCATCAAATCCATTTGAAGCTGGTGGAGCAGGGAGTTTTTCAAAGGGTTACAAGCTGGTGCATGTAACAAATTTTAAGTTATAGTCTGGTGAACAAAGCAAATGGATTCTCCCTGGAGGGAGGCGAGCCCAGATCCCCTTTGAAACTCGCTTTAAACAACGCACAAACTTGGATACCTGTGGCAACAGCACCGAGAGTCATAAATTCTCTGAAAGCTGGGGTTGTCTCTTTAATTGGTGCTATGGGGAGCTGTTTGAAGGTTTAATTATTTCGAGTGTGCAGGCAGCCCTGTGCTGGGAAGCTCTGAGCGGGATGGGCAGGGTCTGGTGCAGCAGGATGATGCTGGGCTCCCCTCTGCTCCTGGAGCTGGATGGTTTGCAGGGACACCACGGCAGGCAGGGCTGGGAAGAGCCAAGCGCAGCGTTTCTGTCACCGTGCTGTCAGCAGTCGAGTCCCAGGCTGCAGAAACCCATTTGCAACTGTTTTCCATAGTGAGGAAAGCAGGAGCTTTTATTAGCAAGGCTGTATCACGTTTTCCTACTAACTGCCTCGAGTTCCCACATGTTTTGCTTATGCTGTAGTGGGAGTGCTGGGCTCCACTTGCTATTTTGATGGATGATGAAAGGCAGACATGAGGTGTGCAATATGGGACTTGATATTTAGAACTGGCACTTCCCGTTCAAGTTTGGGATCCGGGCTGGGTGTTTTTGTGGCATGCCTGTGCAAATTGTCACCAAACACACCAAACACAAAGCACCACAACAGAAAAAGGCAAAGCAGAAAAATTCACTTGCCAGGCCCTTGGTGTGACCGTTTGTTTCAAAGTAAATGTTACTGTTTAACCATTATCAAAGGAAATCAAAGGAGAGCTGGGGGTGCTCACCTGGAGGAGAGAAGGCTCCAGGGAGAGCTCAGAGCCCCTGGCAGGGCCTAAAGGGGCTCCAGGAGAGCTGGAGAGGGACTGGGGACAAGGGCTGGAGGGACAGGACACAGGGAATGGCTCCCACTGCCAGAGGGCAGGGCTGGATGGGACATTGGGCAGGAATTGTTGGCTGTGAGGGTGGGCAGGCCCTGGCACAGGGTGCCCAGAGCAGCTGTGGCTGCCCCTGGATCCCTGGCAGTGCCCAAGGCTGGCTTGGACAGGGCTTGAAACAACCTGGGACAGTGCAAAGTAAACCTGCCCACAGCAGGTGTTGGGAAGGAGATGAGCTTTAAGGTCTCTTTCAACCCAACAACCATTCTGGGATTCCATGGAAAAGCCTTGTCATGGCCAGGTCCAGCTTGCAAAGCCGTGCAGTCCCATTGCCTCCAAGGACAGTCCCTGCCCCCCCTGCTCTCCATGGCACTGGAGCCTTTCCATTCCTGCTACTGGCAGAGCCCCCAGGATGCAGGAGGATGCTGCAGGTATGGCAGGGACACACCTGTGTGCTGCAGTCCCCACCCTGCTGGTAACAAAGCCTGCACACTCTCAAGGAGGTTCATCTCTCTGCGAGTCAGGCTTTTTGCTTTGGTTTTGTCTTTGCCCTTGGGAAGGTCCTGTTCTCCTCCCTCTCCCCATTCTGCTCTCTGTTTACCCGTGGGGTGCTCCCACTTACCAGGATATGGAAAGCAAGAGAAGAAAGAGTTGGGGGGCCCAAAAGCTGGGGGCAGGGAGTGCAGGTCAGCAGGAAATAACGTGTTTGGGGCAACAAATGGCAGGGGAAGGTCTTCACACGTGTGTGCTTCAATCCAGGGTCACACCCCATCTCTGATCCTCCTGTCCTGGGGTGCTTGTTCCTGCTCCCAGGGCTTCCCCACCTGCACAGATGGTTCTCCTGTGCCTTTGCAGTGCGTTTGAAAGAATCCCAGAATGATTTGTGCCCACCTCATTCCATCTCCTGCCATGGGCAGGGGCACCCTCCACTATCCCAGGTTGCTGTAACCTGGCTTGAAATATGAAGGGCTCCCTCTTTCTTGCAATTAATATTTCCCCTTGAATTTTATTCGCCTACTGAGAGCGAGGGTGTCCTGTCCTGCCAGAGGCACAGCTGGTTTCTAATGGACACACGAGGAGCAAAGTCTGGGAAGAGCAGGGACATGGTGACAGTGCTGTGGGGATGCTCTGGCAGCAGATCAGGGCTCCTCTAGCAGGTGGGGAGAGGCAAATATAACCCAGTCCCTGTCTCAGTGCGTGTTTAACTTGAGGGGTGAAGGATGCATGTTTTCAAAGGAAGGTTTTGGAGGGGTTCTTTGGGGAATTTTTTTGTTCATCTCTCACCTGGAGAAGAATCCTCCTGACTGGATTTAAGATCTTTAACTGGGAAAGAGTACAAAGAATGCTGGGGGTGCCAGAGCCAAAACTGTACTGAGATAAGTGACAGCTTTTGTTTAGAAACTGTCAGTTTGCCACAGAGCTTGTTTAAGCACAGTTTTAACTTTGCCAGAATTGCTGATGCAGTGTGGGGCTCTCTTCTGGCAGAGCTCTTTCCTCCCCTGGGTGAGGCAGTTCTGCAGCAGTGGGGCTGTGCCTGCTCAAGGGGCTCTGATGGGATCCGTGTGTCTTGTGTAAAAATCTGAGGGGCTGAGGGGAAGCTGGGCTGGGTGTGCACCTTCTAAAAGAACAGGTAGGAGCTCCAGCACTGCCTTGTCTTTAAAGAAAGGAGCTGGTGGGCAGCAATTAGTAACTAAAGAGAGTAAGTTTAGCTTAGATATTGGGAAGAAATTCTGCTCTGTGAGGGTGGGCAGGCCCTGGCACAGGGTGCCCAGAGCAGCTGTGGCTGCCCCTGGATCCCTGGCAGTGTCTAAGGCCAGGCTGGATGGGCCTGGAGCAGCCTGGGACAGTGGAAGGTGTGGCAGGGGTGGCACTGGATGGGCTGTAAGATGTCTTCTAATCAAACCATTCTGGGATTCTGTGAATTCCCTCTGTCACTGCCCTGTTCCTCAGAGCTCTCATCTCCATTCCAAGCACTTAGATGGTCTCTGGAGGGCAGGCAGGACTCTGGGGTTGGGTGCAGCTCTGCCTGAGTTCACCTCTAATCCTGCCCCAACCCAGGGCTGCCCGAGCAGCACACGCTGGCTCAGCCTTCCAGCTCGAGGCCTCCACTCTTGTTGTGCCCTTTCCAAAGGGGAGAGGTGGCTTTGGAAGGGGCCCAGCAGGTCTGGCAAAGTGTTGCTGCTGGACCTGGCTGCTGCTAATTTGCAATTCCTCATGCCCTGTGGGGTGCCCTGCTGCAGCACGTGTCCCACGTGTGACCAACTCCTCAGCCTGGTGCATCTCCATTGTTAATGGCTGTGTGCAGAGACACCCAAAATGCAATTATTAGTAGTATTATTTTTCATTAGAGACAACAAATTGGTGTCTTAAGGGGGTGGATTAAATGCAAAGTGCTCTTTTGTTACTCTGGAGGGCCTCATCTCTCACCTGGCACTACATTCCCCAATGCACACAGCTGAAGGACAATATAAATACCTGATTCCTGACTCTTGTCTCTGTTGTCTTGGTGGCCTGGAGAGAATCCTCTTCACTTCTGCCCAGCCTGTGCTCCCTGCCCCACGTGCAGGATGGAAGGATTCACCCAGGGCCATCTTCATCATGGGAAGGGAGGGAGTCGAGGGGAGCCAGTGGTGCATGTAGGGATAATAGAACTGTCCCAGAGATGTCAAAAAATTTACCCACATCAAGAACAAGTCCAGAGGAGGCCACAGAGCTGCTCCAAGGGCTGGAGCCCCTCTGCCCTGGGGACAGGCTGGGAGAGCTGGGGGTGCTCACCTGGAGGAGAGAAGCTCCAGGGAGAGCTCAGAGCCCCTGGCAGGGCCTAAAGGGGCTCCAGGAGAGCTGGAGAGGGACTGGGGACAAGGGCTGGAGGGACAGGACACAGGGAATGGCTCCCACTGCCAGAGGGCAGGGCTGGATGGGAGATTGGGCAGGGATTGTTGGCTGTGAGGGTGGGCAGGCCCTGGCACAGGGGGCCCAGAGCAGCTGTGGCTGCCCCTGGATCCCTGGCAGTGCCCAGGGCTGGGTTGGATGGAGCTTGGAGAAGCTTGGGACAGTGGAAGCCATCCCTGGCCATGGCAGGGGGTGGGAATGAGCCTTAAGGTCCCTTCCAACTCTAATCATCCTGTGGTTCTGTCTGCCTGTTGGATTCCCATCTGTGTGGGCTGAGATATCCTGCCTTCTCCCAGCACCTCCAAACAGCTGGGACTGGGGGCACTGAATTGCCCTCAGTCCCTCTGTGGCCAGGACAAGGGACCTGGGCAGTGTCAGGACCTGGTGCTGGGGCTTCCCTGGCACATCCCCAAGCCCAGCTGGATCCGTGCAGTGGCCTCACCCTGATCACTTGTCAGGATGGCAGTGATCCTCTTGGTGCCCCTTCTCCCAAGGGGCAGGGGCTGAGCTCTGCTCTGGGACAGGGACAGGAGCCCAGGAAGGGCTGGAGCTGTGTCAGGGCTTGGGATGGAGCTCAGGGAAAGGTTCTTCCCCCCGAGGGTGCTGGGGCACTGCCCAGGCTCCCCAGGGAATGGTCCCAGCCCCGAGGCTGCCAGAGCTGCAGGAGCTCTCAGGGATGCTCAGGGTGGGATTGTTGGGGGGTCTGTGCGGGGTTGGACTGATGATCCCTGTGGGTCCCTTTCAATTCAGGATATTCCAGGGATCTGTGATTTCCAGCTAGTGGGCAGCTCCCAGGCCCACAAAACCCTGGGATGATATGTTGGCCTGAGTGCATGTGCCTGGTGCTAGTGGAGGAGGGATTGCAGTTTAGGAAATCCAAGCTTTTTCAGAGGCTGGTGGCAGCCCCTGTGCTTGGACAGTCGCTGCCTGGTCCCCTCCAAGCAGAGCCCATCCTGTGCACTCTTCAGAGCCCCCTCTGCCAGGAGGTGCCCAAATACCTGGCAAGCTTTGATTAGCACATTATCTTAAACAAATTGAGTTATACACCCACAGAGGGAAGAGGTGCCTCACTCCTTCGGTGGTGACTTAGAGTTTAATTAATTTTGTTGCCAAATGAGGCATGGAATACACTTTGAAATACATTGTGCTGCTGAATGTGTAATTGTACAGGGGCCTGGGAGCACATGTGAGGATCAGGGATCACCTGAGGCAAGCCAGGCACAGAGTTCTCGTGGCCCCACAACGGGGCTGTGACAGCAGAGAGGCCATGGGGGGACAGAGAGGGGACAGAACCCCCACAGTGCTCCCCAGGGAGTGGGGACCTGGCCAGTGCCCCCACCACAGCAAAGCAGTACCCAAAGATGTCACTGTGCCCACAGGTTTGTCACTATCTGGGATTTCTCTGCCAGAGGATCCAACTCCTGGGCAAGATTCAAACTGGTGGCAGGGTCCCCATGTGTGTCCTCCCCAGGAGCAGCCACTGTGGCCATTCTGTCTTTGCCACCCACACAGGGATTGGCCTCGGCTTTGGGGGAGGATGAGGGTGGGAGTTTTGCCAATTGCTTGCAGAGATCCTGGTCTGTCTGTCCCTGTCTTGCAGGGTGGAAGTACATCTGAACAAACATCAGAAAGGGAAAATCTGAGCAGTGAGAGGAGGTTTCTTGGTTCAGCTTTTGAGAGTTTCTGCAGTGGCTGTTTGGATGCTCTTCTGCCTGCCCTGATTAATGTTTCTGGAGGGAAGTTGCCTCCAGTGCCTCACTCCCCCAGTAAAGAAGGGAGAGAGGCAGTCCAGGACATCTGCCCTCATTTTTTAATCCTGAATTTTTCAATTAACTCGCCAGGTATCTCAGCTCCAAAGCCAGCAGGGAGAAAAGTCTAAAAAACACTGTCCATCTGCCAGTGAACCCTGGGAAGCACATCCCCACCTCCAAAGTGACCTCAGGCAATGTCTTCCTCTAAATTTAGCTGGGGATTGCGTCAGGAGTAAGAAGGAGGTGAAGTTAATGTGGCATAAGCTTTTTCTAGCAGGGGAGTTTGCCTGGTTAGACAGGGACTGAAAATAAATAAATGAGCTTCGTATCAGAGCCTCTGGGGCCAAGGCTGGGAGGGAGGGCAGCCTCCAGCACACAGGGACATGAGGAGGTGGCTTTTTTCAGGTCATGCAGGGCAAGAGACAGTCATCTATAAACCTTGACTTGTCCTAGCTGGGAATAACCTTCCAGGAAAGTGGGTGATGCTCCCTCTGTCCTGTCTGAGGGCACTGGATGTGGCCAGCGAGCTCTGGGGTCACCTCTGCTGGTGGCACCTGCCTCTCCTGGGGCAGGTTTGGTGGTGGCTGCTGGGAACTGCTCAAAGCAGAGCTGTTCCTCCCCTTCTTAGGGAGTTCTGAAGCATCTTCTGCCCATCCTTTCTTCATCCCAGGCCCCTGGGGTAAGGCATTGGTAATATTTTCCCCCTCCAAAAGCCCTCCCAGGTGTGTGTGTGACATCCAGGGGTGCCCCAGGGGACAGCCTGACCTGGAAAAAGTCAAAGTCCTTCAGGACAAGCCTTGGGGTCATTGGTGCTGCCAATCCCATCTCTTACCTTTCTGCCTCATCCTTCCCAGGCTGGAGGGACAAGTCTCACTTTCTACAAGTGACAAAACCCATCCTCCTGGTGGCGGTGAGTGCGTGACCTTCCCTGAGAGCGGGGGTGGCCTGGGCCCCTTCTGCTTTCTGGGACATTTTATTCTGAAGTGCTGTGGTCTCCCTTGCAAAGGCTCCTCCTGCCCTGTTAACATTGTTATACAAAGCAGCAGTTTGCCATCTAATTAGGAAAAATATGCACTAACCTCTACCATATGTTGCTCTTCTCCTCGGATTTGCATTTGAAAGTCCAGCTGAATTTCAATGTGAAACTGGATTTTATCCAAATGATGAATGGCCCAAAAAGCTGTGGGAAGGTAGATGTGCCTCCCCATCACATATGGTTGGTTGGTTGGTTGGTTGGTTGGTTCTTTTTTTCCTTTTTGAAGAAAAATTTTTAAAGCAGGATGGCTTCATTTCTTGTCCCATGGTTCAAAGTGTTCACACCTTTCCTCCCAAACTGGATTTGAATGGCTGGGTGCCCATTCCAAGGCATGTGAGGTGCTGGAGCTCCAGCCCCACAACAGATAGGGATTAGATTTACTCTTAACAACTTGGTTTTGGTGGCAGCTTCATTCCTGGCTGTGTCCTGGGCTGAGCCCCCAGTGTGGGCAGCAGGGGAGGGGGGGATTCTGCCCCTCTGCCCCACTCAGGTGAGACCCCACCTGCAGAGCTGCCCCAGCCCTGGGCAACAACAGCAGGAGGACGTGGAGCTGCTGGAGCCAGTGCAGAGGAGGCCACAGAGCTGCTCCAAGGGCTGGAGCCCCTCTGCTCTGGGGACAGGCTGGGAGAGCTGGGGGTGCTCACCTGGAGGAGAGAAGGCTCCAGGGAGAGCTCAGAGCCCCTGGCAGGGCCTAAAGGGGCTCCAGGAGAGCTGGAGAGGGACTGGGGACAAGGGCTGGAGGGACAGGACACAGGGAATGGCTCCCAGTGCCAGAGGGCAGGGCTGGATGGGAGATTGGGCAGGAATTGTTGGGTGTGAGGGTGGGCAGGCCCTGGCACAGGGTGCCCAGAGCAGCTGTGGCTGCCCCTGGATCCCTGGCAGTGCCCAAGGCCAGGTTGGACAGGGTTTGGAGCAGCCTGGGACAGTGGGAGGTGTCCCTGCCCACAGCAGGGGTGGCACTGGATGGGCTTTGAGGTCCCTTTCAGCCCAAACCAGGTTCCACTACATTTTCCCAGCCCATCAGGTGGGTTTGTGCAGGACCCCCTCACGCTGCTCCCAGTGTGCCCTGAGAGGGCCCCAGCTGCAGCTCCCAGGCTGGGGATTGAGGCTTTTTGGTTTTTCACTTCAGTTAGAGCAGTGGCTGCTCCAAGCCCCTTCCCACACAGGGCCATGGTTCAGGCAGTGCTCCCCAGGTACCAGGGAACAGGAGCAGGGGATTTGCTGCTGCTTGGGCTGCTGAAGGTTTGGGGAGCCATGGGATGGCTGAGCCAACACTGCACATCCCCACAGTCCCTCAGAGCTGCCTGGACTTCCCACTTGGCTCGAGGCTGGATTTTTCCCCTTGACTGAGGTCTGTTTAAGCTGAGTTAAGCTCTGTGACAAACTCAGAGTTATGTTGCTGAGCTGGGTGTGCTCACATGGCTCTCATGACCTTTTGCCTCACCTACCTGGCAAAAAAAGCTCTTAAAAATCACTTCACATCCTGATTATTTCACATCCTCCGTGAATCTGTCATTGGAGAGTGGCTTTGGGTGCTGGGCATGGTGCTCACAGGGGGAGCTGCTTGCTCTGGGTTTCTGACTTTTGTTCTCCTTTCTCTTCTCTCCTTGGAGATCAATTCAATCTTTAAGACAGTTTTTGTTGGGGTTTTTTGTTGTGTTAATGCAGCTGAACTAATATGATTACATTTCCAGATTTGGGTAATGGAATAACAAGTCAGGAAGCTTTTTTTTTTTTTTTTTTTTTTTTTTTTAAAAGAATGAAGATGTTATGTCACTTCCAAGTCTCCAGTTGGGAAGTTCTTTCCCTTTATCAGTTACTCAGAGAGGTTGGGGGCTCTCCATCCCTGGCAGTGTCCAAGGCCAGGTTGGACAGGGCTTGGAGCAGCCTGGGATAGTGGAAGGTGTCCCTGCCATGGCAGGGGGTGCATTGAAGTGGGCTTTGGGATTCCTTTTCACGCAGACCCTGATTCCATGATTTCATGCTCTGCTCTTGACACGAGGGCTCCTGGGGGCTGTGGCCATGCAGGGACACCCCAGTCTCGGGTGCTGCACGTTGTGTTCCCTGTTCTGGAAGGCCACAAACACAGAGAACTGACAGAGATATTCTGGATGCCCAAAAAGATGCATCCTCCCTTTGCCCTGAGAGCTGCCAGGCCAGAGGGGCCATGTCCCTCCTGTAGGGCTGTGCTTGGGGCAGAGGCCCTGGCACACCCACCCTTCCTGGGGCAGCTTCACCAGCATCTTGAGGCATGTTGGCTTTGCTCATCTCTGTGCTTGCTCTCAGGTTCAGAGGAGGGATCTGGAAAACAGCTCAGCCAAAGCATCTCACAATGGCAACTTCCTTTCTAAAGAGAGAAGGATGTTGTGGAGTTGGTGGCTTCCCATTATTTTCCCCAATTTGAGCTTTCTTGCCACTGATCCCGCAGTGTCTGCAGTATCAGAAGGATCCAAAGCTATTGGAGTGTCCAAAGGAGGGACACGGAGCTGGGGAAGGCTCTAAGGAGGGGCTGAGGGCACTTGGCTCGTTCAGCTGGAGCAGAGGAGACTCAGGGGAGGCTCCTCGGGGGCTGAGCTCTGCTCTGGGACAGGAACAGGAGCCCAGGAAGGGCTGGAGCTGTGTCAGGGCTTGGGATGGAGCTCAGGGAAAGGTTCTTCCCCCCGAGGGTGCTGGGGCACTGCCCAGGCTCCCCAGGGAATGGTGCCAGCCCCGAGGCTGCCAGAGCTGCAGGAGCTCTCAGGGATGCTCAGGGTGGGATTGTTGGGGTGTCTGTGCAGGGACAGGAGTGGGACTCAGTGATCCTTGTGGGTCTCTTCCAGCTCAGGGCATTTCAGGATTCTGTGGTTCTGTCAGTGTCAGGTTGTGTGTCCTGCTCTGCTCTGGGATCAGCCTCACTGCTGCTGAGCTCACTGTGGCTCAGGGTGTCCATGTGTCAGAGCCACGCTGTGTCACAGCTGCTCCTGCCCCCTGGGATGGGGTCCTGGCCAGTGGAGCAGAGCAGGAGTGGGGCCGTGGTGTTTTCCCTTTTTGGGAATGCTGTAAGAAGGTAGTGACTCACTTTCCATGGAGCTGATAGTTACCCTGCTCCTGTCTTGGATTTGTGTTGTGTAGCCAGTGGGATTATTTATAACTTAGCCAGCATCCCGAGTCTATTGTTTCTGCAAAGAGCAGGAATGACTAGATGACTTCCTGAGATTTTTTTTTTTTGCCACCCCCTCATTTTTTATTTTTTTAAAAATCTGCCTTTCCTTCCAAGTATTATATTTGCCAGTTGGATGCTTTCCCCCCACATCTTCCCCTCCTGATTGTGCATTTGTGCTGCTGACAATCCCACTACCGGTGTTGCTTTAACTCTAAAATCTCTCCCAGGAAAGGCTGGGGCCCCTTCCCCTGGCATGAGGGCTTCTCTGGCCTCATAGGTGCTGGGGACTGAGGCAGGAGGCTCTGGACTCTCCCCTCTGCACCTTGTGGATGCTTTGGGATGGGAGGTGCATCCCAGGAGCAGGGTTAGTCTGGTCTGGGATTGCACCATCGAGCTCTGGGTCAGCCTTGTTGACTCTGCCTCTCTGAGGGGTCACTTGGGACAACCCAAAGGTATCACCTGAGCCCAGGGATGTGCAGAGCAAAAGCCATCTCTATCCTGTCACCAGCAGCCTTGGGGATGTGGCACTGGTGGGTGGAAGGAGTGGGTCCTGAGCCCCTGTCCTCAGGCGTGTGGCTGCTCTCCTGGTGGCAATGGTCCCATCTGGGCAGTGTTTGCCCCAAACCCTGGAGCTCTCCTGGTTCTTGTCCCCCTTCTCTTTGCCCGCCCATCTGCTGTTGATTCACTGTTGGTATCATGAAGCCCAGCAGCCATCACCACTTTAATTAATTAATTAAGCACTTCCGTGGAAATCAGTGGAGAGTGAAGGTGCAGGATGGAGAGAAAAGGCAGGGTGGGTTTGGCCAGCTGAGCCCACCTGAACCCTTGGGGGGGACCTGCATGTTGAGCTTCCTTGGGGAGCATCCCCCAGCACCCTGAGGCTGCTGTCCACAGCTTCTCCTCACCCAAACAGCTCCACTTTGCACCTTCTTGCTTGACCTTCACACCTGAGACTCCTGATTTGGGTTTGGTTGAGTCCAATTCCCTTTTGACCAAGTGTGGAGCCTCGGTGGTGCCTGTCCCAGCTGTGTTTCCTTCATTATCTGCTGCCTGGCCATGATGACATGAGCAGCATCTGAGGTTGGAGCAGCTGCAGAAGTGACCAGGGGTGAACCAGCTAAAGGGGAAAGAGCCTGGGCTGCCTTGTGGGCAGCAGAGACCCTGCTCAGGTCCTCTCGGTTTCCAGCAGTTCAGAACTCAAAACTTGGGGCTTGTTGAATGTTAAGCTGCTGTTTCTGGCTGAGGTGCCTGGAGGCCTCTGCCTGGCCTCTCCCCATCCGTCACCAAGAGCTGCCTCATGTCCCCTCTGGCTCTGGCTCCTTCCCAGGCTGCAGGGAAGCCGTGGAAGAGGCTGGAAGTTCTGGTGCTCTCCCTTCCCAGGGCTCATGGCACTGAGCTGTTGCTGTCCCTGCACTGACTTTCCAGGAACTGCTGGCTCTGCAAGGAAGTGTGAGGTTGATCCAAGTGGAGTTCTGTCATGCTGGAAACACCATTTGGATATGAGCAGCTTGGAGTGGAAAATGAGTCCTGAATTCTGTCCTGTGGGGTTTATACATGCTCTTCACAAACTGGTTTGGGCTGAAAGGGACCTCAAAGCTCATCCTGTTCCACCCTCTGCCATGGGCAGGGACTCCTACCACTAGCACAGATTCCTCCAAGCCTCATCCAACCTGGCCTTGGGCACTGCCAGGGATCCAGGGGCAGCCACAGCTGCTCTGGGCACCCTGTGCCAGGGCCTGCCCACCCTCATAGCCAACAATTCCTGCCCAATCTCCCATCCAGCCCTGCCCGCTGGCAGTGGAAGCCATTCCCTGTGTCCTGTCACTCCATGCCTTGTTCATGGCAAATTTTGCTCTTCCAAGTTCTCTGTGGTGCAGAACACCAGGTGTGGGTCAGAAACTGGAGGGGTGGCTGTTACCTGAGATCCTGGGCTTGGGGGAGAGGTGATGCTCTGAGAAGGGTCTGGGAATTGAGGCGTCTTGGGGAAATGATGTCTGGAATCATGAGTTCATAGGAAACTTCTGGGACTGTCTTTGGTTGCTTGTTTCAGTCAACACTGGAGGTTCCTTGGGCCGGCACTTCACTCGCTTCCTGTGGGAGCTGCTCCCCACACCTTTGCAGCCCGAGCAGAGCAGGTTTGTGCATCCCAGAGGATGCCTGTGCTGGGCTGCTCCTGCTGCTGCTTGTCTTCATTCCTGTGAGGTTTTCCAGCTGCCAGGGCACCCTTGTGCTGGCTCCTTCCCATCCCAGACACTCAGTTATTTGCGGTTTCTCCCTTAGCTGGAGCCTACAGCACTGAGTGATGTCCTGAGCAAAGTGCTGGTACAATTCCATCCCATCTGGCTCAGTGCAGCATTTCCCTGGAGCACTGGGCAAAGCCATGCTGGGTGGCACTGAATGCCCAATTCCTGCTGGCCCTCAGGTTCCTTTAAATTGAAGTGCATGGGAAATAAAGCTGAGTGAAAAGCTGGGGAGCTCCCCACGGCCCCCATGCCAGGAGCTGAGGGCCAGGCAGGAGCATCTCCCCCAGCTCCCTGCCCAGCCCTCCTGGGGCAGCTCAGAAATAGAGAAGAGCCCTTCTCCCCCAGCTTGCTTTGTATTTTTAAAATCATTGTGGTTTTTTGTTCTGTTTTCTTTAAATAATTTTCTAAAAAGTTGAAACTGTAGAACTGGGGTTGTTTTTTTTGGGTTTTGGTGGTTTTTTTTAATCCAAAGAAGAAAACTGAAAGATGGGTGAGACATTGTGGTTTGGAGCACCAGTTGTAAATAAATTTTTGGGTGCTCCAGCATGCCAGGTTTTCCCACCTGGAGAATGAGTGCTTCTCCCAGGAGATGTGTTTGTCCATGCAGGACTTCCAGGGAATCTGTGTCACTGTACTTTGTGCCAATAAAAAGCTGAGCTGGCTCAGCTCTGGGCCCTGCTGCCTCCCTAGCTCTGCCCTCATTTTTGGGCAAGTCTCTCCATCTGTACAATAGCAGAAAGAGTTTTGTTCCCTGGAGAGGCTTTGAGGTTTAACATTTACAAAATGCTTTGAGATCTGCAGATAAAGGAAAGCCAAACAATAACCATTGCCCAGGACTGTGCCAAAGGAGTCCCCTGGATCATCATGACAGAGCTGTGCAGGATTGGGTGGAGGTGGCTTTTGTGAGAGGGCAAAAACTGCTCCAGCTGCAGCACTTGGTGGTGTCCTGGCCTTTAAAGGGCTTGTGGCAAGGAGATAACAAGAAGATAACATCATGGAATCACAGAGTGCTTTGGACTGGAAGGGACCTTAGGGATCATCCAGTGCCACCCCTGTCATGGCCAGGGACAACTTCCACTGTCCCAGGCTGCTCCAAGCCCAATGTCCAACCTGGCCTTGGGCACTGCCAGGGATCCAGGGGCAGCCACAGCTGCTCTGGGCACCTGTGCCAGGGCCTGCCCACCTTCATCTCTAGATCAGAGCATGACTGAAGCACTTGGGTGATTTTTTCCAGGGTTCCCTAGGAACAATGCTGATCTGGAAGATGCTATCCATTTGCTCTTTGCTCTCCAGGCAGAGCTTCATAAACTCCCTGGTAAACCCGATCCACCCCATAAACTTCATTAACTTTCCTTTCACTGCTTCTGCCTGTCCCTACAGCGAACTCTCTGCAGTCCCCAAACAAAGGCAGGCAGTGGTGGGCAGGACAGGACAGAGGCACCGGGAGCTGCTCCTCCCGCCGCGGGGCTGGGCTGGAGCTCCCGGCGCGGGGAGCGCGCAAGGAGCCGGGCTCGGTGCGAGGAGCCGGGCTC